>JAVFBX010214682.1:0-11734 GCA_034783855.1 Mopalia kennerleyi | reverse complement strand
GAAAACGATACATTAATTTATCTCATGTCACCTATACGGCTTCGAAGTTTTGCGCAAATTGTGAGCAAATAAATACTAAATACGTGAATGTGAAGTCTGTTTTAAATTTAATGTCCTTTCTCTTCAACTCTTCGTATAAAAGAAAACAGAACAGATTCAATATTTTTTATAAATTCAATGGGATTTTCATGGCAAATGATGAAATTTATTTATTCAATCAAGTAACCACAATTCGAACAATAAAAAGATGTCAAGATGAAAACAGTAACATCTTCACTTTAGGTGAATATCGTAACCTAAACGCATTCAAAATTAAAAGCCCAAATTTTTATAGCTTATATAGTACATTTATGATGATTTTTCATGACTATTTATTTAAACGTATGACATATGAAAATGGTAGGCAGGGCATCTGAAAGTCGATACAAGGGGTTTATTTGTTTGCTAGATTAGGGATAAACCCTGTACTTAAGGTTATTTCACTCATATGACGCAGGGTGTTATCCAATAGGTGAAGGTAACAAAAGTCAGGCAATTTCCTTAAATTTCAGAAATGAAATAGGGACCTACGGCCTGTCTTACGAAGTAATTGTAGCTAACGGTGAACGTAATTGCCATGACGTCCAACGTTAGCTACACATGCTTCGTAAGACATGCGCCAGGAAGTAATTATTTCCCCACCCCTAATTTCCTCTCAGATGTCCCCATTACGGGCAAAAGCAAGCGCCTTATGGAATTGCCAAACGGAGCAGAAAACAAGCAATGATTTCTAAAATACAAAACTTTCAATGCTGCCATTTTAACAAGATTTACCCATAGAATAATTTAACATCTAAGGATAACTCCAAATACACTGAAACATACTGTACTAGTGTTTATAAAGAAAAAGTTTAGAAAATGCGTAGAAAAAAACCATTGGAACAATATAACTGGAAATATTTTTCCAAAATGGTTAGCAGCCTGTATAGCAACTGTTATAATGAATGAAAATATTTGCAAGTAAACTGGATAACAGATTTCATGTTATTTAAATCAATAAATTGAACTCAAATTCAAATGGAAATGTCTTGTGTAAGGTTCTTTGTTTAATATAACTAAAGCAGGCGTTTTGTTTACATACTGCATTTGTTTCATTGGCATTTTAGGCCATACTTACTCAGGATTCAGCCAGAAATCAAAAGTGATGTGTCCAAAATGGTTATTTTGTTTTACTTTTTAAGTAACTGGGTGTCTAATATCCCTATCTTCTGCATGTTAAAATTTCTTTAAACAGGGTGTCCAACTGAGGCAATTGCTTAATTCAGGCTGTTCAAAGGACGAGTGGACAGTCCTTTGCCTAAGCCCCTGTAGTTACTTCAGTTATATTGCAATAAGCTAACACAATGAGTGATCGAAGGCAGCCTCACCATTATGGACAACAAACAAGGGCACATCATTTTGCTGTTTCACCTTAGCTGCTAATACATTGATTGATTGGTTGATGTTTTACCCCCTGGCTCATGCAGGACTATGGCATAGGACGCTTGACCAACCCCCTGAAAGTTTCAGGTTGTGTGGTTATGTAAAGTGCACAAAATTTACCTACGTTCAAGAGTTTTCCACAAAAGAATCTGATTAATTTAATCAGTTCAAATTTTTAAAATATAAATAACTAAAAATGATAAGGAATCGGTGTTAAATTTATTAATTTCTAATAAAATTTGGTGGCTCAGCTTACAAAGCGTACGTAGTAAATTTCAAATATAGTTTAACAGGAAATACAGTTCTGAAAGCATGGGTGGTCATGGTTGATTGATTAATTGGTTGGGGTTTTACGCTGTGCTTAAGGGTATTTGAATTTCACTTATATGATGGCAGTGTATTTCAACAATAATTGACACTAGCACTACCAGGATGTGAGGCATTTCCAAAATGTTGAAAAGTTTATTTTCCTCCAGTGCCAAGTCAAGACAGTAGTGATACTGTGATCATGGAAAAAATATTCAAGTTTTACAACACACTTTATAGAAAAGCCACTGGTCTTACATATATTTATATTTTATATATAGGGTTCACACTAATCCAAGTCAACAAAATTTAAGAAATTTTAAAGCGCTTACTAACACTTTTTTCACAAGAATTTAAGCACTATTAACACACTTAATTTTGCTCATAAGGACAATAGCAGAAAACTATTCATCATCATCCATCACTTGTACTAGATATGACTAATGGGGATTAGTTTTTTGTTTGTTGTATTGCGGTTTTTGCCAAACTTAAGGTTGTTTAACTCACAATGACATGGAATCCCAAAGGATGAAGGAAACCACCCCCAATGTTACTGGCAATAAACAAAGACAAGACAGGATGATGAGAAGATGCCAAAACAGATGTGCTTAGTGTTACCATCCAATTACTACAATAGCAGATTAAAAACAGACATTGAGCAAGGTATGATCTACTCTATAATAAGTTTTTTTCTGCACCAAAAGGAGCAAGAAACACATCTGCACTAATCTGTGAGAAAATTAAATAATTAATTTACCTAATCAAGAAGGGCTGTTTCAGGCCTTTAAAGACCCTGAATTTACATGTGCTTTGAAGAACTTGTACGAATCCTGTATATATTAATGATGATGAATTAAACAGTACTTTCTGCCTGTTGCCAACTTTTTGATACCCCATTTTGAACTTTATCTAAGCTGGTCTCTTCAGCAGTAGTCTTTTCACTAGAGTCCGTGTCTTTAGTCCTGACTTCATCCCCATTCTGGCTCTCCGTGGAGTTTACCAGAGGGGTGGGAGAAGTCCGTGTGTCAGGGGACGGGGGGTCACCCTGGGAATTTGAAGAGTGATTAGAACTAGCTGTGGTAACTTGGTCTGTGTTTTCTAGTCTTTCAGGGGGAGGGGTAGATGTACGTTGAGGATCACAATGTTTTGTCTCGCTGATCGAGTCTACTTCCATCCCCTCCTCCTGCCTGTCTGTTGTACTGCCTGTCTCAGCAAAATGATTGTCTGTAACTGTGGCTTCAGACGGACTACGGATTTCTTCCGCCTCACAATGTGAAGTCTCTGTTAAAGACTGCCAATGTTGTGGACTATGGTTGTTGGTTACATTGTCTGGTGAAGCATGGGAAACTTCCTTATCCTCTGTGTTTTCCGTCAATACCTGTTTGTTTACGTGTGCTTTAAGTTGTGCATTTTCTTCCTGTAGCTGAGTGACCTGTTCTTTTGACTCTTTAAGTTGTTGTTGTAATACACAGACCATACTCTGCATACCCTCTACATCTTCTTCTATCTCGCCAAGAAACTCGTCAAGCTCTGATAAGAAAACCAAAAAAGATATCAGATTGATTGAACTGGGGGTTGTACTGACAGTGGTATTTTCCAAAAGGACTGGACACTAGCACAACCATGTGACGTCAACTGTTTAGCTTTGTTGAAAAGTTAATCATCCTCTAATGCCAAGTACATGTAAAGACAGCATCTCTTTGTTCCAAACAAATGACTCTTAGCAAGAGGTCTCCGAAAAAATAATCAAACACCCTATAACTTCTAGCTAATTTTAGGAGTCTCATAGAAATAACATGTAAGACTCTGTCCCAACTGCTAGAAGTTATAGGGTACATATTCCGAATCACTGGCAGCAATATATATTTTCGGATTGGAGTTAGTTCCATTTTGATTTTATATTGTACACTTATCACTGTGCACTCAAATACAGTGGAAAACTGGGAAGAAAGAATGTAAATCCAATTTTGTGGCTGTCATTAATCTTGTGATACAACACTCTCATATACTTCATGTCTAATGGAAGATTTGAAGCTGTGAGCAGTATTATGTAAGAGGATCGATAGTGAAAGGCTAATGATCACAGGCCTTATAAAATAACAGGCAACCATGGTGTAGTAATTCATTCAATTAGTGGCATTTACCGCAGACATATATAATAGCTCATTAGCTTTGGGTCGTTCATTAACCCAAAAAGTATTAGGGGAAAGGAACCTTCCCACTACTCACTGATAAATGGTGCAATTTTTGCATTTGGTTAATTTATGCCATATTCAAGGTCAATCTACTCATTTGATTGATTGGTGAATTAAACTGTGCTCAAGGATATTTCAATTATAAAAAGGTGGTGTTTTCCAACATTATTGACACTACCACAACCATAAAATGTTAAATGTTTTGATAAAGTTAGAAAGATAATCTTCCTCCAGCTGTCCTTAAGGGTACTAGTATTTCACTTCTATGACAGTGGTGTATTCCAAGAATTTACACTAGCACAACCAAGATGTGAAGCCTTAACATAAATGTAATATGTCAATTTGGTAAATTAATTTCCTCTAGTGCAATTAAAGACAGCATTGCTACTTCCCAAACAAACTGCCCTTAGCCAGAGGGCTCAAAGATATAATAAGGAGGCTAACAAAAGTGATCAATAAGAAAGCCTGAACATAGGTGTCTGAAATTATTTCCATACCCTACCTGAGGATTGGTATCGTTAAACAAATTTGGTTATCTACAGGACAGCCAAATTGCTGTAAGGTTGGGTTTCTTGGATTTGTTTTCAAGTTGTTCTCAAGACTTTCCACTCCGCCTCACCAAAATACAGTGGTCAGTGGAAAACTATGAGGAAACTTTGTAAAAACCACCCAAATGTTTGCAAGTAGTGTGCTTTTTGGATTTTACCACACAAATGAAACTATTTTCTCTTTGATGCGGACTGGTCGACTTTTGTTCCTCGCCACAATGCTTTATCACGGCCGGAACAATTTGCACAATATCAGGTACCAATGTTCAGGCTTGTAAAACAACTATACACCAACCGGCTTGACTTTTCTTCATCTCTTGTACTAGCGTTTTTTCCAGGGAAATCTCTCCTTCTAGTTTAGCTATCCTCCCAGACGACAGAACTTTGCCCAACTCCTCATTCTCTTGATATAACATACGACACTTTGCCATCAACCGTTTCCCTGTTTGACTGCAAACAACAAATGCCCGAGCAATCTAACATTAGGAACATACAATACAAAGGAAATCAACTTTATGCCACCTTGTTAGCCTAAACAATGTGCTGTCTTAATTTTGCTATGGTAAGTTTACTGAATTGTGTAAAAAAAAAAAGTAAAAAAAAAACCAAACTGTTTCTTGAATCTAGAGCAATTCTCTTATTTTCCAAGGGACTACATTTGTTGCAAAATCATCAAGTCTCAATTCAAAAATCACATAACCAAGCCATGGATAGAGGGAAAAAGATTCTTTTATAAACATTCAAATTTTCTCTCTCCAAAATGAACAAATTTGTAAAAAGAGAGCCTGGAGCTGCTTTCACAAAACATTGTAGAACAATTAAATATTGTACGATATTTTTTGCGCATATCGTTTAAAATGACTGAAAGTTATCCGACGATATTTTTTTTATCACAGAACATATTGCGAAAGCAGCCCCCGATTTGGTAGACTGTAAATAGCAGTTTACAAAAATGATTTCCTGGAGTGTTTACAGAACTTTCATTATCTTGTTAGTCCCAGGGCCACTTTCAAAAATGTTGTATGACAAAAAAATATTGCTATATTAAACTATATGCACAAAAATATCATACGAAAAACAATATTTTTTTGTTGTGCAACATTTTGTGAAAGTGGCTCCCATATTTATGCATTTTTCATGCAGGGTTTGAAATAAGATAAAATATTTTGATACGTAATCAGTCACAAAACTTGGATCAGTTATTGCCACTAATCACTGTTCTATATTTCCCCGACTCCTGGCATATCATATACATAGTATAAAGTATCACCAGGGAAGCTTCCGAGTATTTTTCCAGGTTTCCCCCCCAAATTTCTTTACCACCTTTGGGCTCGATTTATACAGATATGAATTTGGGCTTTTTTTAAATATTTTGGACTGCCATATGTTTTCCAGATCCCAATTACCCATTGATACTCTTCTGATTACTATTTAGGTTATTTCACCAAAATTTGAGAGCTTATTAAGGGACATTATTTCATTATTTTGTGATGATTACCCTTAATAGATATTCAACAATTGTACCAGTCAATTTCTTACGAAACCATTCTCGCATCATTGAATATTTTACCTCCAATATAGTACCTTTCCTTGAAATTGGTGCATATTAATTATTTTTTGGCTAGATGGAATATATTCTAAGATGCTATTAGATTGGACTTCTATCTACCCTTAAATACGGAAAATGGCATAAAAAATTGTTTCTAATAAAATAATGTAAGCTATTTACACATCGGACACAATTTTCCAAAACTGCAGTCTACATCCAACCAAGCTCGCTGGTTTTTAACTTTGGTTTCCTTTTAAATGGCTGATAAAAAACCTTGAGGGATTTCTGAACAGGACTGTATCTATGCTACATTTTTGCGTTTCTTGCCACTGCTTTTTGATTGAATGTTTTCTACAAATGCAGTAAACTTACCACAACAAAGGATGTCAAAGCTGAAGCTGAAAGCAAAATTACCACAGGAACGCAGTGCCAAGACAGTAGTAATATATCAGGCTAAAACAATGTGTTTGTCTTTAAAAACATCAAACATGTATACAATACAAATCACAATGAAAATAAAACTCATGAAAAAATGTTTTAACAATGTGGGTATTTCTGTTCTGGGATTTTACAAAATACTCCTATATTACAAGATAAGAGAAAAGCAGATGAAACAAAATGTTATGAAATGAAGCACATTTACAGTGCCATATAACACTAATAAGTTTGCAGATACTCATTTTTGATAGCACCAGGACAATTTAATAACTTATTTTGTAGCACTAAATTACACTGCTTTAGTTTTACACACAATGCTTATTCATTATATTTGATAAACCTTGTAATTGATGGAGCCGTTTCTACAGTACATGCACCTAATACCCTTTCCGTATTGCCGAATTCAAGTGCAATACTATCTCAAGTGGTGGGCATCAATATTGTGTAAATCGCAATATTCATAACAAATTAATGACATTTTTGATCCACCAATATTATCATTGCTCAAGTGGTAACCCTTTTGCCAAACTTGACTATTATTTGACTAGATTATATGTTTGAAAACCACCATGTATTGAAATAAGTTTTATTTTCACTGGCATCAAACAATGAGATAAAGTTTGCGATTTTATCCTGCGAGCCACATAGTGACACTATAAACATGGCTTTGTATTGCCATTTATCTCTTAGAACTAGCCTTTTTCAGAAATCTGTCAAAGCCATTGTATCACCAAACAACTGTCTGCATGTGCAAACACTGAAAAGCCATCAGGAGTTCCACAGTTGCAAGCTACCAACTGGAGGGCAAACTCAAACCAAACTTTTTTTTAAAAACTTGAGTTTAATGTTCCTTGACTATTAAACTTGAGTTTAATGTTCCATAGACCTTTTATAACACAGCTGTAGCCAATTTTACAAATGATCATGCTAACGTCAACGACCTTGCAGATTTTTATGTATATATAATATACCACATCTTAAAATGTTTCAAGGGAGATAACCAGTTTAGTAAATATTTACCAGCAGAGTTATCTCCCTTCCTAGCCTCATTATTGGCCAATAGTTTCGTGCATTATGCTAATGACAGTGCACCCACTAACTTAAGCTTATGATGCTTTGTGAGACTTTAGTTTCATGAGTACTAAACTAATGAGATCAAAATGAGCATGCATTCCTCAATTGCGATATTTTTTTTTTTTTTTTTACAAGCATCATCAAATGATTTTTAGACTATAGACTATCACTTTTTTGGTTTATAAGCCACTTCAAAATTTACACTGCAATTTTTCTAGAAGAGCTCTTATGTCTGTCTGATGCAACACACATTACTACATATATTTCCTTTGCTAGGAATGATCATTTGCTTTACTGAGCCATTTTAGCCATTCTTGGCAACGAAAGATTTCCCAATGCCATGTTTTTTGTTTTGTTTTTATACATATTTTCAAGTATGAAGTAGACACTGTTAGTTCTGCTATCTCAGGATGGCAGTCATCTGGAAGATACTTAATCTAAACCAAAAAAAAAAACCCAAACAGATTTCATTGCTTGGCCAGCCACAATCTCAAATGTAACACTTGTATTAGTAGTTTATTAAAACTCCATTCCTCCATTCTTTCACACCTTCATTGATAGCCAGTCGTATTAAGATTAAAAACTTAAGTTACATACACTTATTTTGAAGAAAGTCAAGCCACATTTAGATCACCAGATAACTTGGGTGATGTTTCTGCTGGTCAGAAAGTTTACAGTTATTGTCTCATGGATGTCACTTAAACGCTGCTGAAGTATTTCAGACTGCGATATATCTCTGAAGCGCTTAGGACTATCATTGAAGTCTGAAGTTGTATCATTGAAATACCTTGCTGAAATAAAAATGTCTAGTTTGCACTTAAAGTGTTAATGTTTTATTGGACCCCCACATTGTCATATCACAGAGTAAATTAGAGGGTCAGAACTGTCAGTGATCCTTGGATCGAGTCAGGCAGTGTCTGAAAACTGTATCACAAAAAAAGAAAACATTGTTTAGCTGCATTTAAAGATGAAAGTTGTCTTTTACGGGCGAGTCAATGGGGGGGCAAAGTGACAAGTCAAAGAGTACGAAACATGGTTCATGGTAGACTTAGATGGGCGCAGGACACCCATGTTGCCTGCGGCATTATCATCCGATTGAATTTTTACCATACATAAACCAGTGATGATGTGAGCAGGGTGGACGGCTTGGCATCGCCTGATGGCCTCTGACCACTGCCTCCTCACAGTGACCTCTGTGGCCAGTGTGGTGTGATCCTGCCTCGCGACTTAACCTGCTGACGGACGATAGCTTAGTAATGTTACCAGAGTAGGAGAGGATATACACCTGTCTGGAGTGAACTTCCAGGCATTCAGTTCATTTTGAGTTAGTTCCAGTTTCTCTTTGCTCTCTGCCATCTCTTTCTGCATACGAGTAAACACCAGATTGACAGCGGGATCAAGCAGCATGGACCGTAACTGTGCTGTGGTTGGGGACTGCAACTGTTTCATCTCCTGGATCTGATTCTGTGTACCAAAAACAAATAGAAATTTAAATTGTTACTGAGCAACGATACATGGTAACAGGCCCTCAGTCAAATTGTTTATTTGTTTCATTAGGATTTAACAGACTGATTTAAGAATATTTCACTCACGAGGACACCAATCTAATGAGTCAAGGATACCCCCCATTAGCACCACTGGCAACAAACAAGACTGGACAATCACAAGGACATGTAAAACAAACCGGGTAGATCCTAGGGTAACAGAAAGCTGCCTCTCAACCAAAAACATATTCTTACCCACACACAAGCCTTGTGGTGAAAACGTTCCGTTGTAAAAAGTTGATCAACTACCATACTGAAACTGTCTGGATTAGTTTCAGTTTCAGTATGAAACTAATCCATCAATATTCAATATTTAGGTTTGTTTCAATGTCTATTCTAACTTCCTTTTCAACTAACTCCCCTAACCAGAGGGCGTGGAACATGTTTACATTTATTATTGAATTAAATATATAATGTTTTGGAAGAGACCGCCAAGGGCAAATGTCTCTTTGGAATTGTTTGTTTGGTTATTTCACTTATATAACAATGGATTGCCCACCTCTGTGTTTCTTAAATTTATAGGATTGAAAACCTATAAATTTGTCAAAAACCACCCTTGCACTAGCTTGTTTTTGTTTGTTTGTTTGATTTGGGTTTAACTTCGTACTCAAGGGTATTTCACTTATACGACGGACTGTCCACTTCACACTTGTTCCTTACCCTATTATGGTGGAAAACCGGGAGGAAACCTCATAACCACCTCCGCGATTGCCGGAGCCACATCTTGCGACTCCAACATATACCTGAGGGTCGACAGACGAACTTGATCCCTTGAACGATACATCAAAAAGAGGCGTTAGAAAGCAAACTCACTAACCACTATGCCACGGCATAGAATAATTCTTTTACTTTGTATTGCCACTTTTTTGTTTGTTTAATTGGAGTTAAACACTATATTCAAATGTATTTCACTTATATGATGAATATAAATTATTTTACATTGGATAACCATTTTAGGAATTCAATGGCTGTCTCATAGTCTAGTACTGGCACTAAAAAGCCGTGAATACCTATATTTTCTATCTGAAATGTACTCCTATTTCACTGCTACTGACTTTTCAATATATAAGTTAAACACTAACCATGTACTCTTGTAGTTCCTGCTCCTTAGATGTTAGCCTCATGACCAGTGTGTTTTCACGACGAGCGGCTTCTATATGCTGCTGTTTCAACTTCTCTTCAGACTCCTTACTATCATCATCTGAGAAAGAAGCATTGACATTTCTTAATGATACTAATTACTATCATAAGTAGGGAGAGAGAAAAACTTATTCCTCACAACCACCAGTCCTTGGCACGGACTGTTTTGATTTTGCAGACACCCGTCCACCTGGACGCCCTGAATTGAACAATAGCCTCATTTGGACACCCTTTTCAATGTAGGAGGTAGCACAACTGTCAAAATTGGACACCCAGTTATTTGAAAAGTGAAGCACCCTTCTTTTGATTTCTGGCTAATCCCCTGTCTCAGGTCCTGGAACAAGCCTTGGTTTCAAAATGGGAAACAAAGTGAATCTGAATAGTTGATTTTCAGTCTTTATTTTCAAATGTTCTATTTGTTTTCTAGTAGATAGTTACCTCTTGATGCTGCCCCAGTTTTACGCTTCTCTTCCAGATAGTTTACATATACTTCATGGTCTTTCCATCTGAAAAACATCAACAGGTTTGGCTATATACACATTGCTCTACTCAAAAGAAAATGTAAGGTTTTAACCATAACGTTACAACTTTAATTAAGCCATCTTAGCACCCATTGAACGTTAGTTTGTTTGTTTGATTGGGGTTTTGCGTTGTACTTAGAGTTATTTCACTCACATGATAGCATGGCAGCCCAATAAGTGAAGATAAAAACCAGCACCACTGGCAACAAACAAAGACATCACGAGACAAATACAGAACACTTGCAGGACAAGACATAACACACAGATTGGCTTCCTGTTCCTCTTTAGCTCTGAAAACACCAGGAATCTCCCTGCAACTACCCTGTACGTCGAACAAAACTGTCATGGTTACACTATATCTCCAGTACTGGTTGTCATGGGTATTACATTCTACACAAACTATGATGGCTTTGTGGTACAGGCCCTAGATAGGCATTGTACACTGAACATAGTTGACAGGTCAACTGCAAGGACAGCTGTATGGAGCTAGGTTCTCAAAACAAGTGGCGATAGTCAGAATAGTGCTTAACACTGGCTTTTGTTTTAGGTATAAGCTTAAATATTTTTTTATTTTAGCTTTTATTTTAGTGGTTACAAAAACAGAGATAAACACAAGCTTTATTTCAGATTTTTGTTGGATTGACCAAAAAAATATAAATCCATGAAAAAAAAGAGAGAAGATTAACACCTGTGGTTCATTATCAGGGTTGTTTCTATTTTTTCATTCTTCAAGTAATTAGTGGATTCCACGTCTTGCTGTGCATATTACAATGTACATTGAGGAAAAAAGAAGAAAAAAATAATAACACTACTAGGCTACAGATTTGTCCCTACAAGAAAGAAAATTATTCCGTATTTAATTACCAGATATTAAACTACTCAACTACTCATTGAAAATCATTATGCAATATTCTTGGAAAAATAGGCCTAGTTACTTTCACAATACCAATGGCTCAAA
>JAVFBX010214671.1:0-11735 GCA_034783855.1 Mopalia kennerleyi | reverse complement strand
ACGTTTTATTTTTGTCTCCGTCGTCATATAAGTGAAATACTCTTGAGTACGACGTTAAACACCAATCAAACAAACAAGCAAACAATCAAATATCAATAATCAAAGGCATGTTGCGGAATTGTTTGACCCAAAATAATAATATCCTGGGGCCTTGTCTTACGAAGCACGCGTAGCTAATGTTGTATGTAATAATCAAGACGATGCAATGCTTTCAGTACTGGGCATCCTGGTACATGTAATTACATCCAATGAAGGCTACGCATGTTTTGTAAGACAGGCCTCTGTGATGTAAATCAATGAAGGCTACGCATGTTTCGTAAGACAGGCCTCTGTGATGTAAATCAATGAAGGCTACGCATGTTTCGTAAGACAGGCCTCTGTGATGTAAATTTTATCAACTGAATGCCTCAGGAATAGATTCACATCGATTTTGACCGAATACAGTTTTTCTCTTAATGATCAAACTTCAATCATTATTTTATGACACACTGCCAGTGAGAGTGATTTTTACAATTATTCATCTGTCTCATTGATTTTTAACGATATTGGTAGGTGAAAAAGATTGTTGCTGCTGTAGTTTAAAAATTGGTCAGCATCTGATTTCAAGTGACCATTGTTTGTTTATAAGATCATTTTTAAAAAATATTTTTATTTTTATAATTTGTCAGGTTTATTAACCACAATGTTTGAAAGAACATATTGGATCAAAATAAACTGTGATGAAATACCTTTTCATACACCCGTCATCCTTCCATCAAGCCCTGCATCTAGGTTAATTTCAGTAAATTATTAAGATAGAAAAAACTGAATGACACTAAGGGAGGGTTATACTGGGCTAGCACACAGTTCAGATGAGTGAAATAACCTTAAGTAAGCGGTTAAACTCAAATCAATCAAAGAAACAGAAGCCGGGTATCTCAATTTAGAAATTCACTTCTAGCCAGAGGTGATGGTTTAGTTTTAAGTGTGTTGTCCTACTCACCCTACTCACAGATTCGTGTCAGTGTACCTCAGGCATGTGAGTGAGTCATACATGTAGGATGTGATCTTGGGGATGGTTTTTATGAGGTTTCCTCCTGGCTTTCCATGGTATTTTATGGAAGGATCAGCATGAATGGACATTCTGTTGATGTAAGTGAAATACCCTTGAGAAGGATGTTAAGCCACAATTAAAGAAACAAACAAACAAACCTTTCCTATGTTGAATTTAATTGAAGCCAGGTGGAGTCCTGGGTTGTCACTAAATGCCCCCACTCTTGCTTTGAATACCAGTTCTTATGTCCCCACTCTCCCCAAGTAATATACTGTGCATTGCGAATGTGTGTACATTCCCAATATAATTGACACACACTACATGACAAAAGATTGGTTCAGTTTCACAGCTAGGGGGAAAACTTTATGCACTCAACGAGTAATAAAATTAGTTTTCTTCATTAAGGATTGACCCACTATTAAGTTCATTTGTTTTAATTACATGTGCAAAGAATTTAGTGGCCTGACAGATTAGCACTTAATTTATAATGTACAGGTACATTTATATATTCAAAATAAGTGGAGGCAAGCACATTTTTCTCTCTACATTTATTTTAAATATATATTCAAAATATATATGTACACAGGCCTGTGCTGTAATTTTCTTGGACATAACCTTAAAATCGGTCCTCAGTAAATTTTGTGAGATATAAACCTAACATTTGCATTTTCCCCTGGTTTGCTGTTTTTGTTGAGAAATAATCTGTCAAGAAAGGATAAATTATTTCGTTTAAATGTGTTATTATTCTCTTATCAAGAGGGACTATTTGTTAAAAATCTTGACAGCTAATTAATTTCACCCAGAGTTTATATGGAGCACATTATGCCATGGTCAAAAAGTTTCCAAGGGAGATAATTAATTCTCTATAGTATCCCGTTCACAGGATCAAGTCTGTCTGTAGACCATCAGGTACACGCCTGGAAAATCAAGCGACCGTGGGTCGCGTGAAATCCTTCATGGCGAGAAATTTAAAAGAAAAAACACAAAAAAAACAAAAAAATTTAAATTGTGTTTATTATTATTATTTTGTATAAAACTTACTTCAATATTGATGTCAAACCCCAAATAGTTGAATTTATCGCATTAAAGATAATCCTATAGTACATGATGTTTAAGATTTTTTTCGAACCATAATCGCCGTATGTAGAATCTGATGAGAAATTTTTAACCTGAAAATTAGTGGTTGCGAGAAATTTTACATTTTTTTCAGGGGTGCTCTCTAGTCTATACACTTGTACATGTATTGTAACTTCTTGAAAGTTTTGCATGAGTGGCATCCAGCCGAGAAATAAGAGACCAAATTACACTGCTTATTATCTGGAGGGAAATTAGTCACCTAATATGTGTAACGGTTTTTCATCAGAAATTCAGGATTTTGTCCCATGAGTGGGTTTCACCTAATCAATCCACATGGCCTGTCATTACAGTCATGTAAAGTTACGTAAATAAATTAGTCTGGCTGTCAGAGTGAACCACTATAAATCTGTATTTGAATACATCAGACTGTTTCTCACTTTTATTAAAACTTTCAATGATTGCAATTCATTTTTTTCCATTCTGGTTATGATTGGTGATACTCAAGATATGATTCAGTTCAATTTGGAAAATATGGGGTCAGTGTTGTTACTTTTTGCTTGCCCTAATGCCATGTTAGGTACCTTACCCATAATTCAATGCTATTCTGATAGCTCAATTAGGCTATTTAAACTGTGTAATTAATTCAAACATACATGTAGTTAATTCTTTGAGAAAGTCCCATGTAGGCCGAAAGCTCATATAGTAAATGATAATGTGGAGTAGCTCAAAAGTTAATATAACCCAGGTCACTGTGTCAACCAAAAATCATTTTCAAAAACAAGTTTTATTTAATTTTGAAAATACAATCTGAAGGGTACGCGGCCATGTTTGTTTTTATATTACCCGTGAACTCTTGTGATATTCGAAATCTCCCGGGGTGTACGGGTTTTTACCCCCCTGCAAATTGACCAATCAGAACACAACAAATTTGGTTGACGGATAATAATGCTTTTTACATGTGTTTCTTATATCTAGGGATGTGTTTTGACTGATACCCAAGGTCATTGGGTAAAGGTTAAGGTCACCATTGTCCATAATACTAAGAACCTTGCCCGGGCCGTAAGTTTAAAGGAAAACCATATGGACATATGCATACAATAAATGTACATGTGATATAAACCATTAAAATGTTTAAATCTTATAATTTTATTCAAATTCAGAAATATCAAACTTCCATCACTTCCATTTTTACTACTTCTCCACTTCACTTGAGGTGCCTATTTTTAATTTATGATATACGTTTTAATATATAATATCAGTTTTATATATATAACTTCAGTTTTAATTTATAATATCAGTTTTAATATATACGTAATACTATAGTCAATGTCAATGTTTCAATATATAACATCAGTTTTAATATATAATATCAGCTTTAATTAATAATACCGGTTTCATAATATAATATCGGTTTTAATACATATCAATTTTAAAATATATCAATTTTAATATAAAATATCAATTTTAATATAAAATATCAATTTTAATATAAAATATCAGTGTTAATACATAATATCTGTTTTTGTATATTACATCAGTTTCAATATATTATATTAGTTTAAAAAATACTATCACTTTTAATATATAACATTAGTTTTATTGTCAAGTTGGTAGGATGTATCGTTTGGCTAATACGTTTTTTTTTTATCTTTCACCTCAAAATAATATTTTAGCATTGTTTTTTTTGTTTTAATATATGAAAGTTTTCTAAATTCATTTTAAATTGGTCGAAGCTATCTGTGTAAGAAATCAGTGCCGGTAGTCAAATCCAGGCAACCTCGCGATAATAGGGGATTGATCTCTTTCCGACTGGAACCTGAACAGTTCCAGGGCTTCTTGGTCATGTACACTGAAGAGATCCAGTGCTTCGTATGCAATGACGAGATCCAATGTTTTGTGTACACTGGAGAGATCCAGTGCTTCGTGAAGACTGACAGATCCGGAGCTTCGTGTACACTGAAGAGATCTGGTGATTCGTGTATGCCGAAGAGATCCAGTGCTAGCTGATAATAATCAAGTTTCTTAGTTATATTTGTTTTTAAATTATTATTATTATTGCACGTTTAGGTCGGTAACCCTTTCGATCTGTAAAGCGAACAAAACTGCCAACTCTCTCCCACGTTATCAACCAACTGTCAGAGGTCTCCGTAAATAAATTAGGCTGTGTTTGCTGCTTTTTTTTTTCATGAAATTGAAGATTTTTTTTTAATTTTACTCTTTTTTATTGACATGGGTCATTTGAGTGGGGGTTAATGGTCAGTGTGTAATATTAGTGGAAATCTGTTTTGATACGGGTGATGTATAGAATGTCAACTGATGCGTTATTCGGCTGTTTACATTCTGAAGATGACGCCACTCACTCACTTTTAGTCGGTATCTAACAAATAACCCCATCATTACGTGTCAATCTTTTGGCTGTGTAGTTCCTGAAAGTAACTACCCGAGATTATTTTCGCCTTAAGAAAAAGTGGGAGTTTTTAAATCAAACGGGCTTGCGGAAAATTAACTGTGGTTTTAGCTACTGCGTTTAAACGGTCCAATCTGTGTAATCGCCCTGTATCAGATTTTTTATTCAAAAAAAGAATTTGTAGACCTACCGACTTATCAGAGGTTTATTTTTATCGTCGAATCGATTCTGTATCTATTACGGGTCAATATGAGGTAAATATGTCATGGAAGTAGCTGAGTAGCACAAGGAAGGGCCCTGTGTTGCTGGTGGCCCGCTCCCCACAACTGAATCAGTAAGGGTTGTGCGTTATCAAGTAGTGGGGAGATGTAGAAGCACCTTAATCCATGGACAATGCATGGTTCTTTATTAAGTAGTTTGGAGTAAGGCGGGAATGCGAGGTAGAATAGCCTCCACAACCGAATAAGTAAGGGTTGTGTGTTATCATGTATAGTATATAGATCGGCAGTCTACTTAAAATCAGATCTCAGTAAACACTCCCCGTGTTTTGTTTGTCGCTTAGATTGAGGTCTAACACAATCACCCCACCTACAATGTCGATGGGTTTCTTCAATTGACCAATCAAAGAGCTGCTTCTCAATTCTGGGTTTTAAAAGCCGAAGATTTCCGCCGACGAACCGAAGTTTCCCGACTGCGTATTTTTGCATGACCAAAGAACAATCGCACAATCAACAAGCACCATTAATAAAATACATTTTGAGTGGAATGTGATTTTTCCCTGTTAATATGCGGCTTACAACATTAGCGCAGATGAAAATCGGATAAATTCTGCTTGTTTTGGCTGAATTCGTTGTTTACCACGGCCCCGTGTTATCTGGGTTTTTATTGGACAACTGAAACTGTGACCTTTCGTGAACCCCAGTTAGCTTGACCTAATTGAACAACACCAGTAGAGCGATTGCCTTAGATCTCAATATAGCTACAAATAAAACACGGGGAGCATTTTTGAGATCTGATTTTAATTAGATTGAGTTTATCGGGGGAGTGTTTGTTGCTTATTATAAATAAATAAACAAAGGTGGTTCATTATTCAGAACAGTGGTACTGGTAGGTGATAAGGAACGGTTCTTACTTATTATAATTTTCTGCTTCTTCGTGACGTGTGAAAATAAATGATCTCAGAACTAGACTACACGACTTGTTAAAACAACTCCAACTACAGCTAACAAGCTCAGGTCACCGAGTCAACGTTGCACTCCATGCTCTCCACAGCAACCCATGCCAACCCACATCCCGTCACGTCTCCTCAAGTCTGGTGAGATTACGCCGCGCGCAAAGCACCACGGGAAGACCCCCCCCCCCTATGATAGTAAAAGGTACAACTGTTTCAGTAATTTATTCAGTAGTGATCATTATAAGTAACAATAAGAAATATGTGATTCCGCTTTATTATGCTTTTGCATAAAATGTTTATGTATTGACTTGTCTTGCACAGAAATAATTCAACCCATGCACCCCTTTTTAAACCGCTGACTCAAGATACCCATTGTCCCTACTAGTATTTAACACTTGGGTCCCCATTCTCTACAAAACGGCGTCAGACCCCAGAACGCACTGATTAGATGTCAACCTGTAAATGAGAGCGGGCGACCAGCTCTTCGGCATCTTTATACTTTATTAGCAACAAACGTTAATCACCTCCGCATTACATGATACCGCACAATCCTTACTTATTATGTAGTGAGGAGTTACACAGTTATTGTGCAGCATAATGTCTCTAAATACGGCTATATGATATGATAGAATATTAAAGACACATAAATCTTCATCTCACTGTGGGTCAATCTTGTCTCCATTCACGAAACTCATACAAGAGCAGATACTAGTAACTCAAATTTACCTCGAATCGTATTTTTTCTCTCCCTTTGCTAGGTTAAATTTTCTGTAAAATTGTGTTGTCTTATTTATGTTGAGCAGATTGGCTTTCATCTTCTCTTTATTGAGATAGAACTTGTCAAACCGTGTGTGTAATTTATGTTATATATATAATCGCAAGGTAGGGACAAGTTAATGTTTTCAAGTTAATTTAACTTTACCTTTTTCGTGATTTGTGTCGCTTACAAAATAAACGAAAATGAATTTTGTCCACTTCTTATTTGATTTTCCAACACTTACAACACAGGTAATTGTTTCCAGTTAAATTAGCGAACTTCTGAATCTGTATTGATCCACAAATTCTAATGGCTAGGCTAATGATGTTGTAGTTTGCTCAACGTATGGACTAAAATACAATAAGGCGAAGGCAAGTTAGACAAGTGATACTTGCAAATTCGTCTCTGGGAGTTTATCTAGAGCATGCGGTAATTAATCGGTAACATCCCTGTACCAGTGTGGGCAGTTTTAAGAAAATAATACATGCATGGGTATACTGAATACTTTGACAGTTGTACCGCGATTCGGTTAGTTACGGCGGTTGGTGGGAGATTGCTTTCTGTTGCACTGGTATTTGCTAAGGGGCAAGACGTACCCCATTTGTGTGTGATGCCTTTACAGTACGTCTTGTGGTTTTCTGATCTCGTCAATTGTTGTCACTGATGTCGATATTAATTGGTTTCACCCGTTTGGCTAGCACGCTATTGCATGACTGAAATAACTTCAAAGAGAAACCCCCAATGAAACAAACAGTAAAGGCCTGGTTATACTGAAGGCGACCGCGACCGCGCCGGTCGCATTGGATCGCTTAACTACAATTTGAATGAAGTCGTTTATACTGAACGCGTTGGCGAACGCGACCTAATTTTCGTTCGCGCGGAAAACCGCATCGATTGCCTCCAGAGCGATTTTTTTGGAAAAGTTCGCGCGAACAAGTATCATCAGCCAATCAGAGGACACGGTCAGCGGGCGAGTTCAGAGGGCATGTACTCGGCGACCTCTGTACGAGTTCACTTTTCACACGGCTTCGTAATGGCTGGAGACAAGACAGAACAGCTCATTTTGGAGATCCAGAAAAAAACCAATCCTGTATGATAAAAGTCGCCGGGACTTCAAAGACATTCAAAAGAAAAAAAACATATGGATAGATATAGCAAAATCTGTTGAACTTGTCAGGAGGAATGTCCACCGCTGCGACTTTTCGCGCGAATCACCGCTTTCAGTATGAACGATGATTCGCGCGAAAAGTCGTGCGGAAAGTCGCAGTGGTCGTGTTCGCGGTCGCCTTCAGTATAACCAGGCCTTTAGAGTTGGAACGCAGAGCTACTCTGCATTACAACTCTTGGCGAATTATTCGCATATGATCGGACTCGGCTTCCAAGCGATTGAGTGGATGCGTTGGAACTACTACGCACCCTATCAGATGTTGCATGTGGTACGAGATGACTGCTAGTAAAAATGACAGCGATAGTCGATAATGAAAGGGGGTGAAGTGTTGTCGAAAAAGGGATATGTACAACCAACTCAATGAGAGTAATGCATATGTACCCACCCATACAGACACAAACTCTCCATATATACTGCAATATACGACAACAAATTGTCACAACTAGAGTATAATATTCAGCCTATTTTGTCGGCGCTTTAACTCGAAACTTTGTCGTTTCATCACCCAGGGGGCGTAGCTGTAATTCTATTTAAATGTGATTAATCCGCCAAAGGTTGTAATGCAGAGTAGCTCGGAATAAAATTCTTTGCTAGAGAAGATTATACAATACTTCCTTCTCCATCACATCTGTATATATCCGACTATTAATCATATTGGCACCGAAATGTGGATTTCTTAAAGCCGATTAATCATCTTATGTTTTACATAAACTAGTGTACACCCAACTCCCTATGTTCGGGTAAATACCATTCAGAGGTAATGCACTAATGTATTTCTTAACATTTATGACACTATCCAGAGATGTTGGTCAATTTTAATTTCCCATGACCTAGATAAAAACCCTTTAGATAAGTGTGTTCTAATATGTACATTTTATATCCACAGGTAAATATTATTAAAGGAAAAACAACACATATTTTCATTATATGAGATAGGTCCTGAAAATGAAACTAGTCCTAAAAGGTCTAAACGTTTGCAACACTTCTGCTTTAAAACTATAGCTGTCTTATTAATCGGTTAGTGACTTTGACAACCGAGGCCAAATGTCTGGAACAGTAATATCAGTTTATATACGTGCAGCCATACAAGTATTTATGACATGTACATATTTTGATTGATGAGGACGATCTGATTCATTTGTTTCCTGCAAATATCGGTCTGACACTTAATTGGTTGCACTGGTAGTTGGGGAAGAGGGGATTCTTCCATGTCAATTTTCATCCTGTGTATCTACGGAAAAGCAGAGGCGTTCTTCTGAAGGCCCATGATTAAAAAGCTCAGTTGTGATGGAGGCGTGTACATTAACCTACCTTTTTGAACTTAAGTCAAGAAATCAGATATATATCACCAGATATATCCATTTACGATAATTAGGACTTATTTCGTACACAATTATAATAAAATCTATTTCGAATAAAGGGCAAATTAAATCCATAGAAGGAATATTTGTGTTCATACTTTTCTTGATATATTTGATAAATTCTGTATTACATTATTGCTTCTAGATCCCTCAATTCCGTGGCTTCTAGGCCAAACGTGACAGCATGGAGACGTTGAGTAACTGCTTAAGTAAGGCTAAGTCTCATGATGTCGGTGATACAATTCCATGGTAAAAAATGGATCAGATCGAGTTACAAGCCTCATAACACACACATATCTTCCTGGACCTCTACGGTCCCTAGAACCCTGCCTAACACTGAAGAATGTATTACTACAAAAATTTAATGAAATACATTAACTCTTGTAATACAAGTTAATGTAAATCCCACCGACCAAAATAGCTATTTCTAGTCTTAGCGCTGCCTGATTTACAGATCGTTTTGTTCTAATGCGCCTTAGATATTATAGGCTATGACGAACGCAAGAGAATTGTTTTTTGGTGACAATTTGGTCTTACCGTTTGAGAGAAATTGCATGGACACATAAAACGGATTTTTGCAATCACAGCGAATCCAAATTGCATTGCATCTCAAAGCAGCGTATGGGATATTCTCCTTATGGGTTGTCGTAGTTTGTTTGATTGGTTGATTGGTTGGGGTTTGCACTTTAGGTTACTTCAGTCACATGACGGCATGCCACCAGAATAAGTCAAGGAAACCACCCACCGATATCAACTGACATCACACAAAGACGTCACAAGACAAATACAGGACAATCACAGGACAATACAGAGACATCACAAACAGATCGGCTACCTGTTCGGCTTCCTGAAGCTCCTTCCAACCACCCGGCTGTCGTAGTATTTATTATCGAATTCATAAATGTGCTATCTGGGCATGATATTAATAATGTTCAGAAATGTCTATTACCGTGCAGCGGTGCTTCCTGTAGCGACAGATTCGCAGCCTTCGCCTGGGTGAAAACTCGTCGTTGTTCCGTCGCGAGACTGCAGCTCAGTCTCCATGAGTGCTGGTCCTGCTGGGCAGAGAGCCGAATTCCAATCCCGGTGGAAGCAAGCGAAAAGTAATATTTGACACCAATAATCTTCGTGTTAGTTGGTTTTTATTATTATATATGGGCAGGTGTTTAAACTTTCTGAGTGCAGTAAGGACAAAGTGCTGGAAACGATCCTCGGAGTCGGAGATTAGCGGAAGCAATCTATATGTCTGGTTTGAAAACGTCTAACTTAGAACTAGAAACTTTAGACATTTTGTAACGATTTCACAAGCAAGCCACAATTTGGGGGCGGAGGATTCTTCTCACTGAACCGATCTTGCTTTTAAAATGGGGTTTAACGCCGTACTTAATGTTAACACTTATATGGCGACGTGCTTGTACGAACGAAACCACCCTTCGGCGTCGGTGGCATGAATACCCAGACAATATGGGGCAATTTTTAGGAGCAAAATATGCCAAAATAGACAATATTCTTGTAGTCCCTCAGCTCCAAGAGCACTAAAGCACAAGGGAGACCACTCCTAACCACCCATGTGATTTGGAATGGTTTAATAACCAACTAAGCATATTTTGTCTTGAGGGACAGTCTTCAATCCAACGTTTGTTTTCTGTGCATTCGGCGAGCTAGAGTTATTGTTTTAAGTCATTAGGCTGACCAGTCGTTATGTGGGGTAACCAAGCTTTGTATCCAGTGTTTGTCGTCTATTTTTACACCATATACTGCCGTGGAGTTTTAATTACATTGAGCCTCTACAACAGTGCGAGTAACAAGCAGTCGAGAAAAATAAAATTAGTGAAACAAATCACAATTAAATTCAGAGAGAGAGAAAAAGGTTTGCCCCTATTTCTAAAGCCCACATCGGGACAAACCCACGTTGTTTACAACATCTGTCATGTGTTGTATATTATACCAGTAATCAATCTGAACACCCACGCCTGTCTGGTAACTGTGTCCGCTGACCAATCAATGGGCTAGACATAATATAAGATTATCTACTGAAACCCCTTCACCCATCACACGGGACATAACAATGCTCGTATGTTTAATCTGCATAGAAACTGTGTTGAACACGGTTCATTCCAGATAACTAAGTATAATTAAAGACCGTGCCTTTAGTTTATTCCGCTTCTCGTTAAATTACAACTTTTACAATGTTTATTTGAAAAGTTGAAACGCTGGACATGCAGTGAATAAGTTAAGTGCGATGGTTAAATGTAAAATCAAAAAGAAAGATGTACAATGTTAGTTTAAGAAAGATGCTACACGACAAACAGATTAAGGTGCAAGACTAACCCATCGAACCCAATGATAAAGGAAGAAGTAATGCTTTTTAATTACGTACGTTGTGCTTTATGTATTTGTTATTTGATCATGTTGGATAACGAAACGTTGATGTAAATTGACGTGTGTGTCTGTGTGCTCTCTGATTAATGTACAGCCGTTGTTACTTAAAACAACGTTGCCTTCCGCGTGGCCTGATTAAAGCGGACGAATCGTAAATAAGTTTCAAAAGAGTTTTAAATAAAGTAGTGGTATATCCGATTTTATTAAACTTCTTATCTGTCTTTTCTATAACCTTTCATCGCCTTCTTGATTTACAAACTGGCTTCCTGGCATTGGGTATGTTAAGAAGTCAAAGTACCTATAAAGTACATTCTGATAACATTGTTACCGAATGTATATTATTACATACTCTACCTTCACTATATGCAAATTATCT
>JAVFBX010214660.1:0-11735 GCA_034783855.1 Mopalia kennerleyi | reverse complement strand
CATGCGTAACGATTCATGTTATAAAGCGGAAACGCCTTGCAGAGTATGTCTGCGTAGGGTTTTCCATGTAGCCACTGATAGGTATCGCTTCTCGGCCTTTTGGCTAAGATCAAAGTGTAGTATCTGTTCGGATATTTTGATCAAGCGTAACCGCAGTTCAGAATCGACCGGCTGCCCCGTCACCAGGGGGGTAGGTTTCAGCCGGTCGAGGTTGTTTTTTATACCAATTTTTTTTTTCAGGCCTGAATCTCCCGATTCCAGGGGGATTAGGCCTCCCACCCTAGACATGGCTGGGCTGGACCTAGGGCGGGTTCAAAGGACCATCCGTCTGCATCTGGAGGAGGCTCCTCGGGGGGACATCATTTCCATGCTCGCCAACTTTTTGCTGGATTCTTTCCGTGTTAATTTGGAGGAAATAGAAGCAGCCGGGCAGCTGAGAGGCAGTCGGGACCTGTACTGCACGTTTTGTGATTCTGTGCCCTATTGCCTCACCATCCAGGACAAGGCCGTGTTTTCAAAGGAATTTGACTGTCAGGTTACGATTGCCTCATTTATGAAACGTCGAATCACCGCAAGGCTCCACTGGCTCCCCTATGTTGTCTCGGAGTCTGCGGTGAAGGATTTCTTCTCTTCCTATGGTTCTGTGGAAGGACAAACCTTTATCACCCACCTAGCGACGGGAATAAAGACCGGTGTCCGGGAGGTCAGGCTAACTCTTTCCCCGGAATCCTTCGAGAGACTTCCCTACACCGGTCACATCGGATCTTTTTCCTTTCTCTTAACAACTGGGGGGAGGCCCCCCCTGTGCCTCAAGTGCAACAAGTTAGGGCACATCCGCAAGGAATGTGTCAATTTTCCGTGCGGCAAGTGCGGCTCTGATCTCCACCAGACAGATCGGTGCGGTACAGTAAACTACGCTGCTGCGGCCTCAGTGTCTTTGGATGTTGCTGTTGATATGGACCCCGGGACGTCACCTTTACCCTCGCCTCAACACAGCAGTCAGTCGGAAGAAGTCCTGGATATTGAAGAATCCGTCCCCTCAGTTTGGGGCCCTGTCAACGACACTTCGTTGTTCGTAGTTCCTGAGGACCCGGATCCACTCCAAACCCCTGTGCCCCCTGTGCCTCTTGTGTCGCCTGTGCCCCCTGCGCCCCCTGTGCCTCTTTTGAGGTCTGAGCCTCTTGTGAGCACTGATCCTGTGATCCAACCAGGAGTTCCCGCAATTGGCACCAGGTCCTCTGACGATGACATGGATTTATCTGATTTCCGGAAGCGCCGCAACACACCTTCTTCCAGTAAAAAGGGCAAATCCAGACGTAAGTAAGTACTTTCCTTTCCATACAAAAAAAGCCGAACAATGCATCGCCCAACGGACTCTTCTTTTTGCCTTATCCTCCTATTTGTACTCAACGCCATGGCTACTGTGGGTCGTTTACGGCCTACACGTTTACTCAAATGTCTGTTTGTACTTTTCTTTGTTTTCCTTATGGCGTCTTTAAGTTTCCATACTATTAATGTGAATGGTCTAAGAGACCATAGTAAAAGAGCTAATTTATTTACTTACCTGTCTATTAAAAAATTTGATATTATTTTATTACAAGAAACTCATTTATGTTCTGATTTTGAGGGGAGGGCTTGGGCTAGGGAATGGGGTGGGGAAACACTTTTTTCTTATGGGTCTAATTTTTCGAGGGGGGTTGGGATTTTGTTTAGGCCTGGGTTGTCCGTCAAAATAGAGTCTTCTGTTAAAGACATCTCAGGTCGCCTCATTTCTTGTAATGTTACAATTAATTCTCTTAGGTTACGTATAATTTGTGTTTATGCTCCTGACCGCCCGGCGGAAAGAGCTTTGTTTTTGGATACACTTTTTTTGTACGCGGCGACAAGCCGTCCAATCATAATGGGGGGGGACTTTAACTGTATCTTTAATGCTGCCATAGACAAACAAGGCGGGAATCCAGCATCTGGTCTTTATGGTTCCAACACATTAAAAAACATATGTAAAGAAAATAATTTAATTGACGTTTATAGGCACTTATTTCCAAACTTACCTGCTTTTTCTTGGCGTAGCTCCTCTGTTTCTTCTTTATTAGACCGATTTTTCATTTCCAATTCTATTTTGAAGTACGTTCAGTCTGCTAATATTACTCCTTGTTCTGTTTCTGATCACTTTTTTGTTAATTTATCTTTAGTTAATCTGCCAGCAACCATCTCCGGCCCAGGTTACTGGCATTGTAACGTTTCTGTTTTGGATGATCCTTTGTTCAAAATTGATTTTCTTGATTTGAGCACGCTGTACTCCGACACTACCGATTATGATCATCAGTGGTGGGAGGAGTATAAGCGTGCTATTAAAAATCTTATTATTTCTCATTCCTCTCGTTTGTCTAAGTTAAAACATTCTCAATTTCGTTCTATTCAGCAAGCAATTGCTCGTTTTGATTCTTTTACCCCCGATTCTGTTTCTTTATCTGCAGCTAAAAATGATTTAAATAAGTTAATTGCATCTTATAATTCCGGTATATATATTCGTTCCAAAGCCAAACATTTTAATTTTGATGATTCGCCTTCGAGATATTTCTTCAATTTAGAAAAAACTAAAGCGAAGAAAAAAGACATATCCTCCCTTAGTATCAATGGTAGCAAAATAGATGATATTGATGGCATTTTATTAGCGTGTAAAGACTTCTATACTAATTTATTTACTGATGAACCGTGTGATGACTTCTTTATTGATTCTTTTCTTTCTGAAATACCTATTTTAGCGAACTCCGAAAGGGAGGCCCTCGAGGGTCCGTTTACCGAGGACGAAGTCCTTTCTGCCCTTAGGGGTATGAAGGACCACTCCTCGCCGGGCCCCGATGGTCTCCCCAAGGAGTTCTACCTTAAATTCTTTGATGTTCTAGGCCCTGATTTGGTAACTTATTTAAACAATTGTTTCGGGATCGGGGAATTGTCCCCTTCCCAACGCTCCTCCTTTATTAAATTAATTTGTAAGGACCCCGCCAATGCTGACAATTTAAAGTATTGGCGGCCCATTTCACTTCTTAATGTTGATTATAAAATTATTTCTAAAGTTTTATGTAATAGGTTACTTTCAGTTATGTCTACGATTATTCATTTGAATCAGACTTGTTCAGTGCCAGGTCGTTCTATTCTTGACAACGCTCATTTATTGCGTTCTTTAGTTGATTATGTTTCCCAAAAAAATTTACCTGGTTTATTCCTTTGTTTAGATAATGAGAAGGCATTTGACCGTGTCTCTCATCATTATCTGTTTAAACTACTTTCGGCTTATGGTTTTGGTCCTTCTTTTATTCGTTGGGTTTCTCTTTTGTATAATAATTCTTTCAGTTCTGTTTGTGATATATTGAAATTGTTCCTGTGATTGTCTATTTTTATCTTGTCTTGTCATTGTTTGTTGCCAGTGGTGTCAATGGTGGTTTCCTTCACCCATTGGGCTGGCACACTGTTATGCGAGTAAAATAACCTTAAGCATGGCGTTAAACCCCAATCATACAAACCATCAAAGCAACTACTCGCTCTATACTTTAAGATGGAAATCAAGAACTATAATTTATTGTGCACATTAATAGGATGTAAAATATTGCAGCCACCAATGATAAAAATGAGGATCAAAAACATAATGTTGTTATGCTGGTTTATAAACTGCTTATGATAAAACTGTCATTAATGGTTGATCTCATTGTTTCTTCTTTTTCATATTTTATTAACTTCTAGTCTTATGAAAAATATATTTAAAAACTCAGTTTGAATAACTCTATTGTTGTTTGGGTTTTTTTTCCTTATGGTAAACCACACTTTCCTGTTAATAATAAAGTTTATACCTCATAACCTTCAACGAGTTAAAGCTGTTTTCAGAAGAAACTTCATATAAAGGCTCCATTGTGACGGATTCTTCAACCACTTTAACCACAAAAACTGGTTTATTTTAACAACGCACGCAGTTTTTTTGCCCTAATTTAAAATGACACATTATTCAATGTGCTACGCAGAGAATGAGAGGTTTTCATTGTCATGAATTATTAAATATAGAAATAATACAGACTATAAAAGCTCTAATTGTTTAATACAATAGCATGTGAGTTGAAACATGTAAGCTTCAACCTCTGAGTTTCCACAAATCAGTTTTTGTCAGTTTGTTACTTTATTTCACACTTTATTTCTTAAGATAGTTGGAGTTTTTGATTTTCAGAAATATTAAAAAATGAAGCATAACTACGTCTCAAAATTTTTTTCAATCAGTGAATGTAAGACTGATGACAAACAATATACTTTTGTATTAAATGTAATGAGTTTAACAGGTTTTTCTGATATACATGTACCTGTATACTCTATGCCCAATCTCAGCGTAATTTCCTCTACAGGATGCTTTACTGAGCAGAGCCATGCAGTGTGATAATAATGAAGTAAAAAGAGAAAACAGCCATGATTATGACAATTTTAACGCATTTCATGTTTTTTAAAACAGATTTTAAGACTGTGGAGACATTAAAGCACATAATATATTGGCAAACAGTTATAAAATCTGAGTTTTTTCTTTTACTTTTATTTATTAATGTCGTCTTTATTTTTTATTCAAAAAACCTAGTAAATTTACTGTTAAATTGTCTTTGAAAAAAAAAACCCTGACTTTTGAAATCCAGCAGTGGCCCATAAATGACTGTTATTGTCCACTAGAGTACTGATGAGTTTCCTTTCATAACAAACTGAAGTGGTCTATAAATGACTGTTATTGCCCTCCTGAGTGTGCTTTCTACCAAACCCTTTCTGTCTCTGATCAATCTAAACCAATGAAGACTACCCAGGGGTAATGTAAACACAACTCACCATCAAGATAAATCTCCAAAATTAGACCAGTGCCAGATAGAAATGCTTTTTATTTTTCTTAACCAGCCTAAGTGGTTGTACTGCTAGCAATTTGAAGGATATAAAAGTGGAGGTTGTACATGTAGATTGGAGATTTGTCTCCGCTACCCCCGGAATATCTGGCAAAAATTGAACCGTAATTCAAGTGAAAGCCTATGTCATTAGAGGAAATGTTGAATATAATACATGGGCCTTTATACATAGGATTTAAAGAGATCCCTAGTATTGTCAGAAAAACCAAGGTTGACACAAAAATTTTAATTCTGCTTAGAATATGTACTTACCAAAGTGATGGGCACAATAATTCCGACAATGAGGAGTACTGTTGTGGATATGGTATCCGGGTGATACGGATACCGGATACTGTTATCATTGCAGAAAAATCCAACACGGTGGGGAGGTAAAACAAAGAAGTATAGTGCCACTGGGATAGCAACTGAAATGACAAAAAATATTAAAGATATAAAAAAATTTGTATAATATGTGCATAATTATAACTTAGTGGGGTGTTATGGCAGAGAAGTACACAACCTCAGTGATAGGTGAAAAAATTCATGCGTTTTTAATTATACACCTGTATATAACTGATTTGGTATGATCTTCAAGTTATTTTAGCGATTAATATGTGCAGGATTAAAGGAGCTTGTCCAATCATCTACCGTATACCTATGTACCAATAAGCCATGTGATTGAATAATCCCCAAAATCACTTAAAAAATCCATAGCCATCTCAAGTTTAATTCAGACTTTTCCAACATTTTGCTTAACTGTTGTTATCTGTGGAGTTTATATTCATTGTAAATCATGCATTGCAAAAATCTTTCCAAATAGATTATGTTTGCTTGTTTAATTGTGGTTCAACATCCTACTCAAGGGTATTTCTCTAATATGACAACAAATTGTCCATTTCACACTGTCCCTTAATGTCGGTTAAGGAACACGGAGGAAGCCTTGTAAAAACCACCCCTACATTTGCCGTAGCCACATCGTGTGGCTCACTAATATACCTGATGGTTGACAGACGAACTCGATCCTGTGAATGGTAATCGTAGTAGGATTGGTAAGCGCACACGCTACCACTAAGCCACGGCAGCAGGCGTTCGAAAGTGTGACAGCTACCCTTAAGGGCAAGTAATATCTTACAGAATTCTGACACTAGACTGGGGATATCTTGCTATGCAAAAAAAAAATTAGAGCGGAATTAATCAGGATGCATTATTCAAACAGAATTCTTGAGACCAAGTGGTCATTGATGGAGCAAGCTAAGTGCCAAATGGTCAAATCAAGTTCGAAAAAACATAGATGATTGGAACAACTGATGACCAGAAATTAACCGAGTAAAATGGTCCAATGTCAGACTGTAATATCATTAGAACTATTGGCTGAAGCATCTGTATCTATACCCAGGATGGACAGACCCAAAGAAAAGTCGTTAACATTTTCAATCTGGTACAGGACAGAGACCATATGGTTATATAGTTTACACTATCATCACCTCAGTTTATTAGAAACATTCCACATTCTATACTTAATTCATTTAGAAGCTGATGGAAACAGATGTGTTGGGAAGGGAGGTAACTCAATGAACAGATGTTTCCTGTAGGCCTACTTCACCCACTTAACCTGTCTTCCATTAGATGAAAAGTAGGTCTACCGTATTTACTTTGTTACAGTTCGACTGAATGTTCAATTACAGTTTTTAATATACTTTAAGGGAAAGACAACTCTTTTTCGACCTAACCTTATTATTTGTATTGCATAATTCTTTTGTCTTAGCCCTATGTCCGACTATCTCAACCCGTGGTGAAGGTTGGAAATTGATCAGCGCTATCGCCAGCCTCTCAAAACTTATATCTGATTATTTGGGGGATACGAAAGTCATAATAATCTAACTCCTTCTTTCTTCCTGATGTTCAAAAAAAGTTTATTTGAGCTTCACGACAGAGGTGACACATTGAAGTCATATCCCTTTGCAATAATAAGATGGAAATCCGTCAGAAAAGAAATATTGCAGGTATGTAAAATACTAGTCATTGTTTTCAGTGTATCTAAACAAAATCAGAGACAAATCAGATATATGTTTTGAGAGGAACGCGATAGCATCAGATCAATTTCCAACTTTCACCACCGGTTGAGATAGTCGGGAAGTAGGGCTTAGACAGAGGCTAAGGTTCCAATTAAAATCCTGGGGTGCAAGTAAAAATTTCTTTCTCTTAGATAACTTGGGTGCCAAATCTAATGGTTGATGCCGAATACAACTATTTTATCATCAGGCAAATAAAATCCCATTGCCAGGGTAGCAAAATAAAGATAAATAAATTTACTTTACAGGCATTACAACTATTATCTACATGCAGACCATGGACCTATTTAACATGTACAATAGAGTGAGAAAAATAAACATGGAATACATAATTAAGTGGAATGTACATGCATAAGTGTCGGCTTAATGAATATAATTACATAATACATTGTCAAAATGTTTGTTTTCTGCTTCAATTTTGCTAAAGGATTGCATAAGTCTGGGTGATTGTGAACAATTAATCTCAGTAATTTAGGGCAATTAATCCAGGTATTTAAGGCTTAAAAACAGCTGAATTTGAGGAATAATCCAGGTAATTTAGGGAATTAAATACAGGTGGATTGGGGGAATTACTACAGGTAATTGGGGTGATCAACACACTGTGACAGGGGATTTCATGACAAATAGCCGAGGTAGTTTGGTGCAAATCCCATTATATGTTAGTTTATTGACACTGATAAGCCATGACCGTAAAATATATAAATCCCAGACACAATTTTTTTTTTGGAAAAAGACCTAAATTGAATAAAATAGATTTGTTTGTTGTTGTTTTACGTTGTACATTGCATACAGTTGAGTACAGTATTTCACTCATAGGGCTACTTTTAATTGGCAGAAATCAGCAGAAAAATACAAAGAAACCTAATATAAAGGCTTTTCCAAAATAGATCCATGATCCGTCATACATGTATGTCACGTACACTTTATACCAAAATCTGACACAAAAAACTTCCGTTTCATATTTTACTGACACAATTTGGGAACCGCCTACATAAAATGATACAAGAATATGTGAGAAAGATGTCAGAGACAGGCGAAAGACAGGTTTTTTTAACATTCTGTTGCCCTGGTGCTCTTGGGACTAAGTGGAAACATGAAGGGGATCTGTTTGTGAGGGCCTTGTTGCCAGTGGCAACATGGGTGGTTTTCTTTAACCATTTGTTGGCATGTCGTCACATGAGTGAAAAAATCTTAAGTTCGTCTCAAATCAACCCAAAAATTTAATTTTCTCTGGGGTTTGCCTTTGCTCACTGATTAAAGGCTGTTTATGCAAATCATTTAGTTTATATCTGCTGACAAAACTTCATGGTTTTCTCAAGGACAGGGAGAACATGGTCACTGGGAATAGGGTAAGAAAGGTCAATCATATTCAGGGACAAATCACCCCCAAATTCGTCCATAAAATTCCTAATTTAGAAGCTATTTAAAAGCCTTGCAAATTGTGTCAGAGAGGCAGAAGATGAATTTTTCAGTTAGAAAGCATCAACATTTGTCAGAAAACATTTTGTTGAAATACATGCTGTCACAAAAACCAAAAACGTTCCGATTTGTCATGGACGAAATTGGAGGTGATTTCGGTTATAGAGTAAGGATTTGATTAAAGCCAAGTGAGATGTTTTATTCTATTATACATGTAATACTATTGTCACATCCGTCATGTGAGTGCGATTACGTACACTACGGCTCAAAACACAAAGAAAACCAAAACTACAAATATAAAAGTTACAAATCTCTGTAATGAACTTGGAAAATGAAACTTAAAACATCCGTAAGCACTTGGATGATTTCTGACTCCTGAATACGTACAAGAGGATTTTTACTGAAAACAATCTAGTTGGTTTTTAAATAGCATAAATGCGTAGGTGTGATAAGTGTGATTCAAGTGTTATTCAGATATACAAGTACCTACATAATTAGATAAGTGTACCATATCCATATAGCATAGTATAGGCCCTACCGCTATGAACAGTTAGTTCCTATCTTTTCATGAAACTAAAACTTTTAAAATCGACTGGCGAATTTCCACTCTTTTTCTCAAAAATGGGAATTTGTAGTTCATTATAGGTGCTGTGACTAATACGCTCAAAGCAGTTACAATTCTGACAGAATTTTGAAGCGAAAACAATCACAGGGCCTACAGGGTAAGGATTTTTCAGAAACTTGATTGAGCAGAATGTTATCCAGAATGCACAAGCTTTAATACATAAACATTAATATTTTTCGATAAAAATAACAGAAAGTTTCTCTTCCGTCAGAAGATTACATGTACATATAGCCAAATACAATATGACAATGGTACCCATAGATTATACAGGATAAATCTTGGAATGGAGTGGTTTAACTAAACCTAATATAAACAGTTGCCAGTATATACCTGAAGACGTAGATAGTTTCTACGAAAGCTTGTAATAATGTTGTTTAAAAGTATTTGTATCGTCGCTTTGTTTATTATACAGGATACATATGGATTTTGTTTGTTTGATTGGGGTTTAACGTCGTACTCAAGGGTATTTCACTTATACGACGATGTGCCAGCCCAATGGGTGAAAGAAACCACTCTCAACTTCACTGGCAACAAATGAAGACAGGTTAGGACAAATACAGGACTATAACAGGACGCAATACAGACACCACAAACAGATCCGCTTCCTGTTCCCCTTTAGCTCTGAGAGGCACCAGGGCAACATGAAGCTCCCTCCAACCGCCCACGGATATATATGGATGGTATGACAGAAAACAGTTATACACAGGAATTGGCCAATTACAGACAATTAAGACATTTGAGATGTAAGGCTAATTTAAACAGCAGTGGTGTAATTTGTAACTAGTTTTTTAATTAAAAAAATATTTTCCCAGAAGAGAAAATGAGTCTTTTGGTTGGCTAGGTGGTTATGGGTACCCAGTAGAGTGTAGGTGTTTGGGTTGGTTTGCTTGGGGTTGATAACTTGGTGTTTTATATGGGAATTTGATTTATATGACCATGGTGCACTTCAACCACAACCTACCAAATAACCATCAAATGGAAAAATTAATAGTCCTCCAGAGTTGATTAAAATGTCTGTAACATTCTGGCCTTACTGACGACGGGGTTTTCCAACAATAATTGACACTAGCACAACCAAAATGTTAACCGTTCAACATAATGTTGGTTTGTTTGTTTGTTTGACTGGTGTTAAACGTTCTACTCAAGGGTATTTCACTTATACGACGACGGAGTGTCCACTTCACACTGCTCCTCCCCTTATTCGATCTCGTGAACGGTAAATCGCAGTTCGAGTAGTAAGCTTACACGCTACCACTAAGCCACGGCTACAGGCCTCCATAATGTTGGAAAGTTAATCTTCCTCCAGTGCTATGTAAAGACAGCATTGCCACTCTTCAAACAAACTGCCCTTAGTCACAGGGCTGAATTATTAAACACTAATGAAAGAGGAATCAGAGGGTGCATGATCTTATTAACATATTGACAAGAAACAGTATACAGTATTCTAACAGAAACTACTGCCTGGTACTGCAAAAAATGGGAAGGTGTCCCGGTACTAATTAACAACTTACAAAAAACCACTACAAATTGCTTTTGTATTTCCACTTACATATGTAAGTCAGATTTCAAATTAAAGTATTTTGTTCCTGTGAATGTACGTGCAAATATCGGGGGAGTCCATCCTTTAAAAAAAGACATCAAATTTAGGGTTAGTTTTTTCGGGGATACACTGGGTAGCACACTATATCCCAGGTTTTTAGGTTAAGTTGATGAACCCGTCCTTCGACTCCTTCCCTTACCCAGGACTTAGAATTCACCTTCTGTCTCACCTCAACAGATATGGCAAATATTCTGTGATAGATTTCATCAGTTGAAATGACCAAGACCTGGCCGTTTGTCTATTTCCAGCACTCCCGTTTATTAAACATGTCAATCAAAAAAAGTTAAGAGTGTATATTTCAGCAATGTGTAGTGGATTGTGAATGTCTCAATAAGCTCAACACATAGGCTACAGATGTAAATTTCCCAAATATGGTGGACAGTACATGGGTCAGTTCTCAAAGACACCAAAGAAAAAGGGATTAGGGGGGGTATCAGATACAGGGCAATGGTCCTCCAAAAAGTTTTATTTATAACTAGGTTGGTGGGTTTTTTTAACAGCTAGCCAATCTTTATCTTTTAGTATTGGGGTGGGTATGGATCAAAGGCGTAGACAGACACCGTCCACCCGCCCTGAAGCAAGCAATTGTCTCATTTGGACACCCTGTTTTAAGAGACTTTAACATGCAGGAGATAGGAAAACTGTCCAAAATGGACACCCAGTTATTTGAAAAGTGAAGCAAAATTACCATTTTAGACACCATACTTTCGATTTCTGGCTAAGCCCGTGGTATGCATAGCCTATAATATAAGATATTATGTACATAGTTAATCCAGTTGATTCACTGAATCCTAATATGACATTATATTTAGAATCTTCAAGTCCTCTGCTTTCTAAATATATATGATGTTAATACAATCATCCTTTGGAAATACCAGCAAAAGCCACAAGAAGATAAGGGTTGCATTTTTGGCTCCTGACTAGCGATAGAGTCCTTAACCATTGAAGGGTTTTGTGTTTATAAGCTCACAGATTATTTCTGGATTTAAGTTGGTATCTCAACTCATCATTAATTGATTTAAATAATCATTTTGTACCAAAGCATTGTCATTGTTGTTCATTTTTTAGTTTTACAAAATTTAACAGTAATAGCAGAGAAGTAAATAGATTTAAATTTG
>JAVFBX010214649.1:0-11736 GCA_034783855.1 Mopalia kennerleyi | reverse complement strand
CGTATCAATCTTCCTACTTTTAATATGTATATAAACCATATAGTCCTATAATAATTTTCAATTTGTAATATATTTGTGTGTTTATGTGTGTATGTATCTGTGAATGAAACCAGGGCCCTGTGAGAGATCAGTGTTTTTGCACTGAACAGGCTATTCCCTGTATAAAGATTGTTTAATAAATAAATAAATAAATTTCAAAAATCCGTCCGTCTGTCTTTCCGTTCGTCTGGATGGCTCCAATCCCTTTCCGGTGCAGAACTCGAAAACTATATAGCCAATCTTTATGAAACTTGGTAGGCAGTAGGCACATTGGTCATAATAACTGTAGTTATGCCTTTTGCTATAACAGATTAACAATGTTTCTAAAAATCAGTCCGTCTGTGTGTCTGTCTGGCCTGGCCGGATGGCTCCAATCCATTTCTAGAGCAGAACTCGAAAACTATAAAGCCAATCTTTATGAAACTTGGGAGGCACATTGACCATTCACTGTAGTTAAGCATTTTGCTATTACGGATTCATCATTTTAAAAATCTATCTGTCTGTCAGGATAGCTCCAAATCGTTACCAAATCCATTAACACTGTATAAAAAATGCCATGGTTACAATAGTTTGACCTGTACCCAAATCAATTTCCCTCTTTTTGCATTCTTCCTTAACGTGGCATGTTGCGTGCCATTAACTAAAAGGTCTTGGGTTACCATGGCCACCCCACGAGGGCGTATGTTGGGTTAACTAAAACTCTTGTTTGGTGATGATGTACCTTATCGCCAGGCAAGATAGGTTCATGAAGTGTGGCTCCAAAGCAGCAGTCGTTAGGCATTATTTTTAGCATCTCTCCCAAACATTAAATAGAATGGTGCATAACTGGTGACAGCATGTGGAGTAACATTATAGGCGTTCGTTTATCTGTTAATATGCTTTTGCCATCTTTTTTTAAGGGAAAGAGGAGGCAGCAAATCATGTGATGTCCTATTAAAACGCCCCACTTGTCTACTTGCGGGTGGTTAGCAGTTGTGAGTGACTTGATTATTACGTAGAGATGCGATGAGTTCCGACGATCGCTGTGAATTCGTTGAGGTGCACCGTATCGGAGAAACCACTCATTTATCAGAACATGTGCAACTGTTTCTGCAGTCTGATTTCGTGAAGTACAGACCGCACTATTTTGTGAAACATTAGTCAAAACCAAAACATCTAAAGGGTCATTGGATAAATCTACCGCTAAAACTTAGAGAGGTCTCGCAGCAGAAAGTTTTCCCAGAGGCATACGATCACATGCGTATAGGGCATCTTTGATAATGTGCATCCATCGTGCACATTTCTCGATCCACGAATTAAGTTAATGTTGAAAGTGAACCAGGCCAATACAATCTGGATCTCACAAGATTCTCCCTTCTTTCAGCTCCTTCGTGTCCCACATTGCGATGAATACTTTTCAAATCTGGATCTCGCAGGCATTCTGGTACGATTTAAAATCAAAATTATCTGATAGACATGTTTTTGTTTTTTGTATAAATACTTGAATGTACAGGACACAATAATTTAGTATGTCTTTTCTGTGTGTGATTTAAATCTGTTCGTACGTACCTCTTTATCAATCCAATTAAAATCAGATCTCAAAATGCTCCCCGGGTTTTGTATGTTGCTATATTGGGATCTAAGGCAATCGCTGCACCAATGCTGTTCAATTCGGTCAAGCTAACTGGGGTTCACGAAAGGTCACAGTTTCAGTTGTCCAATAAAAACACAGATAACACGGGTCCGTGGTAAACAACGAATTCAGCCAAAACGAGCAGAAGTGGTCAGATTTCATCTGCGTTAATGTTGTATGCCGCATATAAACAGGGAAAAATCACATTCCACTCAAAATTTATTTTTTAAGTGGTGTTTTAGTTGATTGTGCGTGCATGTATTCGTTGGTCATGTAAAAATACGCAGTCGGGAAACTTCGGTTCGTCGGCGGAAATCTTTGGCTTCTAAAAACCAGAATTGAGAAGCAGCTCTGTGATTGGTCAATTTAAGAAACCAATCGACATCAGATCTCAAAAAACGCTCCCCGTGTTTTGTTTGTCGCTTATATTGAGGTCTAACGCAATCACCCCGATTGCGTTAGACCTCAATATAAGCGACAAACTCACTCAGGTAACCAGCACTTGGTGTTTTTGAAGCAGGGTAGGGATTATCGTGTTCATGTTTGTAAAATCTAAACTGTACAAAAACTTTGAACCACCTAATAAGCGATTTCCGTGTTAATAAAGACATCAAATATCAGTGACGTACATGTAAGCTATGCATTCGAGCTAACATTCTTCTGCGAAAATTTAGAAAATGTTCAAGTGAAGTTAAATGTTGCCGGTTTCGCTCCTATAGGTATATACTGTTGTCAGCTATGGTCTGCATATACAAATAATTCTATTCGCACTATGTACAATAATTCTTTTCGTTGGTTGATGAATTTTAGATACGACTGCGGCGACCTTGGGTCAAAGGGCCCTCGGTTTTATGGTTTATGGTTTTATGGCCCATAAAACCAAACAACCAAGATTTTTCAGGATAAACTGTAGCAACAAAACCCAGTGGATTTTCTTACACACCTGCTGAACTCATGCGGATTAAGAAAAAATAATAAACAAACAGATTTAAATGAATTTTATTTTAGTCCATTTTGACAACAATCCATTCCATGTGCACTCGTACAGTTTGTGATTTTACAAAAGATACATCAGTGACTTCTGAAATTCGGACTCTTTAAGTATCGCGGTAATATACAGAATTCAAAGTCTATGATGATGGGAAGTTCAGAGGTCAATATTTAGTGTAGGTCTAAGTGGTAGCTCCGATCAATCAGGATTCTCCCAGAGTTCCACTGCATTCATTCAGATTCACAAAATTAACCAAAACGAACCGTTATCAAGTTTAAGAGAATTCATCCTCTATTTCACATCTAGAGTTTATCTCATAGGCGCTTTATGTCTATGTTTTGTTTCACTTGTGTTTTAAAACACACTTAAACTTTCCTGGTAGTGGACTGGAAGTGTGTCCTGATAGAAGGCTGAAATTGGATACACTGAGTGGGTAGAGGGGATCAGAGTGGGAGTGGATTGAAGTGTTCTTACAGAGTGGACATTAGGTGGGAGGAAAATCCATGGATGAGTTGAATGGAGTGGATGAATAGTACTCCCGAGTGGACACTGGGTCCAGAAGTGGTGTTTGTGGATTGATGAGTGAACTCTGGAAGTGGCCACAGGGTGTGAGGTTGGGGAGGGGAATCCATGAGTGGATTTGTTGCATAGAGTGAACTCTGTGAGTGGATGCTAAATGATGACTCCTTTACTCTAGGGAAATTCTGAACAATGAAGATTCTCTTGATTTGAAAAAAAAAAAAAAAATTTAAAAGTTGACATTTCCTCACACTGTGGTTTTTGGAAATCTGACAAAAGGGTCCAGCGGGAAATGTTTGGATTAATCTGATCTTCAGCACCTGTATTACCCCCCAAAATGCACTTTCCTTCACTGTGTATCTCTAATCGGTTTGTTGATATGGCTCGGGGGAATATTCTTAATGATGATGTGAAGTGATGACAAAACTATATGATTATGAACTTGATTTACATTAAATCAAGTAGGGGTTCAAAGGTCACATTTCTCCACACTGTGTTATTGTGACTGGGAATTTCGGTTTGTTGTTGTGGCCTGTGGGGACATTCTCTATTTTCCTCAATACTAAATGTCCATCAATCACCTTACCTGAAACAAAACACAAGCAGGTGAGAGGGGAAAATGTCAAAACTGAATTCATGACATTGACATTTCATTATCAGAACAAAGTTTATACACCTTTAACCCATATAAGGCCTACCAACTGGAAAAAAGACGTGTACAAGGCCTACCAGTTGGTCACAAGATTCATATATGGGCTACCAGCTGCTCCCAACTCATATAGGTACTACCAGCTGGTCATAAGACTCATATAGGGCCTACCAGCTGGTCACAGGACTTATATAGGGCCTACCAGCTGTCCATAAGACTCATATAGGGCCTACCAGCTGGTCACAAGACTCATATAGGGCCTACCAGCTGGTCACAAGATTCATATAGGGCCTACCAGCTGACCACAAGACTCATATAGGGCCTACCAGCTGTTCATAAGACTCATATAGGGCCTACCAGCTGGTCACAAGATTCATATAGGGCCTACATGTACCAGTTAGTCACAATACTCATATAGGGCCTACCAGCTGGCCACAAGACTCATATAGGGCCTACCAGCTGTTCATAAGACTCATAGGGCCTACAAATCAAAATCAAAAAGAAACTAGAGCCTAAAGGCTTTGATATGGTGCTATTGCTTATTCATACCATTGACCGGGCGTATGATTGGGAGATTGTTTAGTTAAATGATCGTATAACATTGCTATTTGATAAGAGTAAAGGGTTCTTTAAAATCAACCGATTATAACAGACCAGGTGCACAAATGATGTACTGGTAATGCGAGTGAGGTCCTTTGGTTAAATACACTGATTTTTTCGATTAACAGTTGAATTTCTTTGTTCTAAATTTTCTCATCATGGAGCTCCTACACTAACACCCATAACTCCCAATTGAGGTCAAATGTATGTTTTTCACAGAACCGAATCGGTGTTTGTGTGTTAAATACCATTTTAAATAGCAGACTATTTTCGGGCCTTTTGGCAGCGCTCGCCACTGTCAACTTCGTGGTCTGAGCTGTCCGAATGAGAAGAACACTCACAAACAGAAATGTCTAACTCACTATCGTACTCTCTTTCATCGATATACAAATTATTCGGCCATTCACTTGATATTTTGACAGTTATGCCATCAAAAGAAGAATAGTTTTACGGGTAAACCAAAGACAAGGCTTTGTTGGAATAGGGGATTTCCCAAGCTTAGAACGTCTGCTTTCAGGGGAAAATTACCACAAGTCAGTCACAGCACTGAGGCTCTCAATGAGGGTGTCTTTAACACGATCACTGGTTTGGCTCAGCAAGTGATAATAACACCATCACAACTCACTGTGCATATTAATTTTTTGCATCTGAAATGCTAAATCAGCCTAAATTTAGACATTTGACCATTTACATACAATACTCTGTTTCAGACTTATAGGTATACAATTCAGCTACAAAAACCCAGCAAATAATAGGCTTTCAGTTTCAGTAATATTTTTTTTTAGGTAGTCCATGAACATTTAGCTTAAAATTAGTAAAGTTTTGACGACTACAGAATAGGCTATATAGTATATAGCCCCATAAAAAATCCCTATTCAGGAAATGGTCGTAATCAAAACCGAAGTATCTCATAATAAGAAATAATACGATATCAAACTTACCAAATGCCACATGTTTTGAGTCTAAAAAGTCACATTTTGCACAGGTGATAAAAAACTGACAACCATTTGTGTCTTTCCCACTGTTAGCCTTAAAAGAAAGAAAGAAATGACATATTTGTTATTTCTTTAAATCAAAGAAAATAGCTTTCTTGTTAACTTCCCTCCACCTACTGTGTAATGAGTCATTTATTAATCAGCTGAGTTTGATGATAAAATATTTGAGTACATACAAAGTTTATAAATAAACATTGTAAAAATGAAAGGTAAGTTTAAAGAAAAATCCAGGTTAGGATTACAGCACCACACTCTGTCACATGACAGTTTACCACACCTTACAGAACCATAACTTTGTCTGTCACATGACAGTTTACCACACCTTACAGAACCATAACTTTGTCTGTCACATGACAGTTCACCACACCTTACAGAACCATAACTTTGTCTGTCACATGACGGTTTACCACACCTTACAGAACCATAACTTTGTCTGTAACTTTATTATAGCCAAGTTTCACAGCTTTGGTCAAAAGTTTGAAAGTATTTTCACTTTTGTCTAACAACCTTAATATGATACAAGATTTGCCTCACAACACAAATTAGTCTTAGGAAAGTAAGACTTTGATGGATTTCAACATCAGCTTATCAAGGACAGAGAAGGAATGCCCACAATCAGTAACAGCTTTTTGCATCTTTTTTCAAGCTGATCAGGTTGAGAAAGTACAGTTGCATTTGATTAAAATAACAGAAAATGTGGATAAGTATACATGTAGTTAACCGGAGGGTTCAGGGGAAATTAGCATTAGTTGATCGACTGTTTGATTGATTGATTGATTGGTGTTTTATGCCGTGCTTAAGAATACTTTAGTATGATGACACATAATTCAACAATAATGTATTCCAACAATAATTGACCCCAGCACAACCCTAAACTGTTAGGTGTTATGATGATACAGTTGGAAAGTTACTCGACCCCCAGAGCTAAAAAGGGGAGCATTGCTTCTCTTCACACAAGTTGTCCTTTACCAGAGGGCATCCATCGGTAGATTTGAGATATAAATAATTACTGATCAGTTATATAGAGTTACACCTGCTAGTGGTAAGTTAGGTCAGTCATATTTCAAACTTCGAGGATTTCCAATAAATAAATTTCACACATTCTAGTAACTGCCTTCAAAATACTGGTCAATTTAAGTGGTGTAGGATTCTGTGAGATTCACATGCCTGTTAATTAAATTGAATAAACAAAATCAATTTATTTTTGGGCCTGAGCATGTTAATGCCAACTTAATGAGGACTATGACATATATTATTCTCGACTAAAGTCACTGTCAAATTATCTCCATGTTCATAATTTTTCAAGAATAATATTTTTTACCAAAACTATCTTCATGCTTGTCATTTTCATGGATTACCTTCTATTCCAAAATTATCTTCCTGTTCAACGTTTTCTCAAGAATTACCTCCCATGCCAAATTTATCTCCCTGTTTATGCTTTTTCAAGAATTACCAACCATATAAAATTTTTCTCTGTGTTAACGATTTTTCCAGAGTTACCTCCCTAACCAAATTTATCTCCCTGTTTATGATTTATCAAGAATTACCTCCCTTACCAAATTTATCTATCCCTGTTTATGATTTGTCAAGAATTACCTCCCTTAACAAATTTATGTCCCATTTACAATTTTTCAAGAATGTACCTCCCTTACCAAATTTATCTCCCTGTTCATGATTTTTCAGAAAGTACCTCCCTTACCAAATTTATCTCCCTGTTCATGATTTTTCAGAAAATAGTACAGTTCTCCTAAAAAGGTTTCAATAGTGGAATCAAAGTTTTATATATTTTATTCTATACATAAGTCTTGTTTAGTTACTCATATCTTACCATTGATAAAATACCAGCACCAGAATGTTTGACTGTGAAATTCTCATCAGAAAAGGTATCACCATATATACTCTTTAACCCAGTACCGTCCCCCTACAAAGACAAATTGAAAAAGAGAAGTTTTAAATTGGTGTCAACAGAAAAGTAGTTTGTTTGATAAAGGTTATTTTACTCATGTGACGATGTACCAGCCATATGGGAAGACGACAATCGCATGATACACCACATAGAAACCCACCTAGTGTTGCCTCTAAGCCCTGAGAGCACAAACATCACAGGAAGCTCCCACAACAGTCAGCCAAAATAGCAATTACTGTTAAATACTAATTATAATAGTTTAATGGACTTGGGGTTTAATGCATACTCAAGGGTATTTCACTTATAGGACGACGGATTGTGCACTTCACACTGTTCCATGCCTAATTAAGGGAAACTGGGAGGAAACCTCGTAAACACCACCCCGCGATTGCCGGAGCCACAATGTGTGACTCACTCATATATCTGATGGTCAACGGACGGACTGGATCCTGTGAACAGTACATTGGAGTAGGATAAGTAAGCGCACTTGTTACCACTAAGCCACAACTGCTAGCCGTGAAATGGAATAAATGTATGTCATTTTCATTTCTAGCATTTGACGGATAACTGAAAAGAAATTCTGGTAAAGCCACTCAGCAATTTTAATTTTGTAACGCAGATCAAATAAAATTTAAGAACACAAATGATATGAGAAAGTTAAAATATATTACATGGACAAAGTCCCCTCCCTGAACCATGAAATCTTTGATAACTCTGCAGAGAAAACAGAAAAAGGGATTAATACATCAGCGATAGATTGAATACTATATGTTCTTCATTCAGAGTCGCAAGTATTAAAATTCCTCAGTCATTTATGGTACAAATTAACTGCTTGGTCGGTTTGGATGGTTTATTGTGAAATCAGGAGGATTCAAATAAATACATATTTGTGATGCCTCCACCAGGATTTAAACTCTGGTGTCTGGCTAGCAGGGCCATAATACACAATTAAGTGGCATTGCAATACAGCGCTATAACATTTTGTACGGTATCGACAGGAAAAATATCGGAATACAACGATGTATCGTTACACCCTTGAGCTACATGTAACTTGACAAAGATGGCTCATGATTTAGTTCAAGATATTGGTGAAGTCATCACTGTAAACAAATTTATTAACCTCACCTATGAAATAAAGAGGACTTGTATCCAATGGGAACCCCATCTTTTCTGTATTCACCTGTGCAAAACTGTCTACAACATAGAACAGAAATTACAAAACAAATGTACAAAATGGTGAAAAGATAATATATATTCAGGAAAATGTAGAACAAGTCCAACATGTCAGTTCATGTCATGTCAGGAACTTAATACCAACTCTAATAAACTAATCAAGTACAGAACAACAAGAAATGTATGCAAAATGTAAATCATCAAATTATGAAAAGATTAAAAGCAGATTAAAGTGATTTTTGTATGGTTACTGAAAGAAGATTTGTTTTCCCAGCTACATGTAGCAGCATCAACAGAATATTTCTTTAAATCCTGGTCTATCACCAGGGAAAGAATTTTTGGCAGTTGAACACTTCTTGATAAAACAGTTATAAATACCTTTACTTACCTAAAGTTTTCAGCTGTACGTGGAACTTTGTCAGCAAATAACTCCATTGTTATTCTACCAGCATCCTTAAGGCAAAAATAAAAAGTTCTTAATTAAATCAAAAAATTACTGTGAATAGGCACAATTTTAATATGTAGCCTAGGCCCACTGATCAGGTTGGACTGCGCTCAGATAAGGTAACTGTATATTATACAGTTATGTGAAAATCTTATCTTTTCATGAAAGGGAAACCTAAAAACTTGCTAAGGTGAAATACTCTTGCAAAGAGCCCAGAGTGTTTTAACGCAAGTTACAGATTCAATATTATTTGTCATTCAGAGGCTGGCCTTATTCCAAAATCCGTTTTTAGCCTCCACTGTAGTTGAGCAGGCCTGTGCTGTATTCTTTTCTGGCATAACATTAAAATCGGTCCTCTACTGTTACGGGCTCTACAATTTTGTGAGATACCGTAAGTCACTTAAAATTTAGTCCGAGTGGATCCCTAAGTGTATCCCATAATTGTGAAAGAATGAACATCCATAAACACACACACAATTCCTGGTGTGTTCAGACCCAAAAAACTATCAAACATCAAGCTAACAGATGTTGATATCCTTCTATTATCACGTGGTCTAAATTTCATCCCTAGGAGAAACATATATAAGAAGACAATATGGCGTGATTAAGCTAAGTTTGAAGAGTACATGCGAGGATAATGTTTCATCAGAAACCATGCAGATAAGCAGAAAGCTTCACACCATTTTGAAATCTAATCAACAATTAGAAACCCCTACTGCTAAATCATACTTATATGCCACCAGGCTGGAGATCTTCAATATTGAAATAGTAAACAAGCAGATCAATAACCTTACACTAGGAGAACGAATCTCCTTAAAAAACCTTCAGTCTAAAGAATTAGACGTGATCATCATTAAAGCGAACAAAGCAACACGACTGTCCGTATTAGAAAGGATGAATACATTTGTGGAGCAGGGTTCGAAATAGTGGGTGCATAGGTGCACCAGTGCACCCAGATTTATCAATTTGCACCCAGATTTATCTCTGTGCACCCAGAATATCTTGTCAAAACTGTCAATAATGTATTTAGGTGATCTGGGTGCACCCAACTTTTTTGTTTTAATTCGACCCCTGTTGTGGAGTGTATGGTCTACACTATGATGGTATACACTATACTGAGGTTGATGGTATTAACATTACCAATTTACCAGTATACACAAATGGGTGTTAAATCTACTGTGCAGACTTTCTAAAGTTTTGTTTGTTTGATTGGGGTTTAACTTCGTACTCAAGGGTATTTCACTTATATGACGACGAATTGTCTACTTCAAACTGTTCCTTGCCTTATTATGGTCGAAAACCGGGAGGAAACCTTGTAAAAACCACCCCCGCGATTGACGGAGCCACATCGTGTGACTCACTCATATACCTGAGGGTCAATAGACGAACTCGATCCCGTGAGGGCAGACTATCTACAGAGATTGTCTTTAGGTATGCCCAGCTTCAGATTCCTGTATGACCCACATGAATGGAAAGTCCTACCACACCTATATCTGATGCCCAAAATACACAAAAGTGTCTGGACTTTGACCAAGCAAACCCAGAGAATGTTTCGAACATTTCAGTACTGGGAAGACCTATTATCTCCCAGTGTCATTCCTCTATGGAAAAACTACTTGGTCTATTTTCTTCTGCCCATAGTGAAAAGGCAGACAACTTACATTGCCGATATTACGGAATTCATCAATGCCATTGAATGATTAAAAATCCCTCTAGAGTCTATATTTGTTACATATGATATTACGTCCTTGCATACTAATCTTGGTTTTGATGAAATTTCTGAAGCACTAAGAGTTGAACTTGAAGCTAATGATGACATTCAATATGAAAAAAAAAAGGCAACTACTGGTATGATGCTTGAGATCACTAATCTAACCCTCCGGAACAATGAATTCTCCTTCAACAGGAAATTTTACCGTCAGATTGTGGGAGCACCACAAGGTGCCGTCCCCAGCCCTGAGCTATGTGATATAGCCATATATACAGACATATTAATCAACCAGTTTGTACACAAACAGCATATTATTGGCCACTGGAGGTTCCGTGACGACAGATTTATGATCTATGATGGAACTAAATCACAAATGCTGGACTTCTTCACTATGGCCGATAATGCACACCCTCTTCTAAAATTTACATTCACGGTATCGGATTGTGCTTTGGCATTCTTAGACACGGACATTTTCAAACGTGAGCAATTTAATTGCTTGAATAAGCTTACTCTTGATATAAAATTCCACATGAAGAGTACTGAAACATTCCAGTACCTGCATAAAGATTTGTCACACACGACTTCTTGTTTTAAATCCTTTAAAGGTGAGGCTACTAGAGATGCTAGAAACTGCATCAGTAAGATTGACTTCTATAAGAAATGTGAAGAATTTACATCTAAGTAAGCTTCTTCTTAGAGGGCGGGTGGTTGGAGGGAGCTTCATGTTGCCCTGGTGCTCTCAAAGCTAAAGGGGAGAGGAAGCCGATCTGTTTGTGGTATCTGTATTGCGTCCTGTTATAGTCCTGTATTTGTCCTGTCCTGTCTTAGTTTGTTGCCAGTGGTCATGGCTGGAAAAAGTCGGGAACATGGTAACCTCGTTCCCGGGAAGATTCCGAAAATAGGCGGGGAGGTAGCAAAGCAAAAAAAAAAAAAAAAGAAGGGGGCAAATATATAGAAAACGCCAGATTATAAACTGAAGCAGTTCTCTAAGTTATACAACATCGAAGTATGACCTGTTGATGACAGCTGTCGTCCCAGGTCGATTTTGGCGGGAAAAGTGCAAATACTATTGGAATCGGCAACAGTGCATATTCGC
>JAVFBX010214638.1:0-11737 GCA_034783855.1 Mopalia kennerleyi | reverse complement strand
AGAATAAACGTCGAGATAGCGAGTGGTAAAGCAAATCAACACAGTGGAGCATATGTCAGCTTAAAAGCTTACCCTTAGTATGACGTCATTGTCAGATAGCCTCGTTTTCAATTCTCAAATATGCATATTCGCCTGAGGCCCGTTAAAGGCTAAACACAGGCTGTTTACGAAAAACCTGTTTAAAGTAATTGGGAACGGCTTATTTTCCCAATATGACTTCTACCAAAGCATTATAGCCTTTGAAAATGCATTTTGTTCACATAAATCCTTTAATGTGACTACCAAGTTCCATAAAGATTGGCTTCATAGTTTTCGAGTTCTGCTCCGGAAACGTATTCGAGTCATCCCGAGGAACGGACAGACAGACTGACAGATTTTTAAAATGATGAATCGTAATAGCAAAAGGCACAACTACAGGTAATGGTTAATGTGCCTACCAAGTTTCATTAAGATTGGCTTTACAGTTTTCGAGGTCTGCTCCGGAAACGGATTGGAACCTACCGGACGGACGGACAGACGGTTTTCAAAAGTGTGTTTTATGTGTGGAATCGTATAGCCGATTTGTGTTTGTAGTTGAATCTCCAATCTCCCTGGCTCTATCAGAAAGCCTGATTCGACAAAACGTCCGTTGCTGTTATTCCTCTTCATGTTTAACCGTAATCAAGAATAATATGAAAATAAATTGTTTTTCTGTTTTCCTCACACATATATGAAAATATAATATACACAATGAGTAACTACGTTATTATGCCCCCCCCCCCCCGTATAATGTATAGGGGAGGCATATATAGATTGGGTTTTCCGTCCGGCGGTCCTTCCGTCCGTCCGTCCGTCCGTCCGACATCTTGTCTGGACCATAGTTCATTTACTATTTAACATATGGCTTTGAAACTTTCATAGAACATTATTCACAATATGCACATGTGCAGCGTAAAACTTTTCCCGCAAATTTATGCAAATTTCGACATAGATTATGCTTATAAGCTGTTTGTGGTCCAACATATCTTGTCCGGGCCATAGTTCAATTTCTACTCAACATATATGACTTTGAAACTTTTTTAGAACATTATTCACAATATGGACATGTGTGCAACATAAACTTTCCTCGTTAATTTATGTAAATTTTAACCTAAATTATGCAAATAAGCTTTTTGTCGGCCGACCTATCTTGTCCGGACCATAGTTCAGTTACTATTTAAAATATGGTTTTGAAACTTTCATAGAACATTACTCACAATATGGACATGTGCAACGTAAAACTTTTCCAGCAAATTTATGCAAATTTCAACATAAATTATGTAATTAAGCTGTTTGTCGCCCGACATATCTTGTCTGGACCATAGATCAGTTACTATTTAACATATGGCTTTGAAACTTTCAGACAACAGCAATGGAATACTTATGTTGTTATCCTTCCTATATCAATAAAACAATATCAGTTTTATTGTCTTACTTTCTTATTTATTTATGTTACTGTCCTTAACCATGGGGGTGTGGTGGGGGTGGGGGGCATACATTCAAGCAATCTATGATTGCTTCTTTTCTAGTTTTTGTTGTTGTTATGGTTCTCTGTCCATTCGTTTGTAGCTAAGCCATTCAATTTATCTGACTGTTCATAGACCCCACCCTTTTATGTGGAATTAGTCTGTATTTATATGTGTCATTTTGAATATTGTTAAAATTGGTTGTATTTGGGCTATGGGGTATAATACATGTAAGCTGATGTAGGTGTTCAAGATTTGTTGTTGTGGTTCAGTTTTAAGCATTTTGTTGATATTCTGATATTTTCTGTGTTAGGATGATATCAGTAGTGTTGAGGAACGATCGAGGCCAGGTGATGATGACAGAGACCTGGATGTCCTGGACGATAACCAGGGTGAGGAAAACAAGGAGGAGACCCCACAAGCCTCAGGTTTATATACTACATTTCTTTACTTCTTTCATGAAATGTGTTTATAATGAGATCGGATTCTCAGAGACAAGGGAAAGTATCATTATACACAGAGACCTTTTGTTTATCTGGGAAATATTTTTCACTCACTTTCGAGCAACTCATGACCCTGACTTAATGGTTAATAAGTATGCTTACTAAACCTACTTCAATTAACTGTTCACAGGATCAAGGTCATTTGTCGACCCTTAGGTATATCACAAGGAATCACATGATGTGGCTCAGGCAATCGCGATGTTGTTCAGGCAATTGCGATGTGGCTCAGGCAATCGTGGGGGTGGTTTTCCATAGGTTTCCTCTCAGTTTTCCACCATAATTAGGCAATGAACATTGGACTATCCGTCACCATATAAGTGAAATAACCTTAAGTACAACCGCAATCAAACAAACAAGCACTGTCTAGTTCTGGTGAAATATCAAATTTTCTAAACCTATGCGAATTGCACAAGATTGCTTAAGAATACTAAGTGATAAGTTAGCTTAGTACTTTGATGATTGTCTGTCAATTCAGTCACTAATCTGATGCTGATACAAATTGATGCTGATACAAATTGATCCTGATACAAATGTACAGTTTATGAAATAGTCAGTATGAAGATACAGTAATAACTTATATAATCCTATTCTATTCTATTTTAAGATGGACAAGGTCTGTCCGAAGATCGCCTGCTGGACAGTCTAGGTGCTGTGGGAGATACAAAACCGTTGTACAGAAATAACCGGGCTACAGGCAGGGTTTGCCACTCAGACACAGCAATTGTCATCAAACGATCAACTGAGGACGATGAATTTACAGTGGAGCACCGAAACAAGCGATCAGTTTCTGCCATAGTGCAAAACTTTCAGAAGTCGGATCGTTATGCTTTCACTACCAATAAGCGCCAGTCAGAAAGTCTGAAGGCTGCCGAGGGAAAGGTCACTACTCTCTTAGCGGCAATTGAAAGGGATCCAGGTGAAATTCTAGACGGAACAGATCCCCCCAGTGAGAAACAGTACACATATCAAGGAGCTAGACCAAAGATTCAAATCATCGGAGAGAGTATGGAGGAATTTATATCTTCTCCTGATCTAGGCTACGAAAGTCCTGAAATTGATAAAGCGGAGTTCAGTTCTGGAAATAAAAAGTTTGTCTTGGGACAACTGGGTCAGTCTGATTCTGGGACACAGGAAGCACCTGTTGAAGATTATTTTGCGGTGACCAGCCCATCTGCTGATGTCCTCTCATCGGATTCTCTTAAGCTGTCGGAACAACAAAATACAAAGATAGATGCTAAACGCCTTTCAACGTCTATGGCCATGTTTGATCCTTTGGTGGTATCTGATGAAGAAGGAGATTTGGTGGGAGTTTCAATTGATGGAAGTGTCAATCACTCCAGCATAGAAACAGATCACTCTGCCTTTGAGACAAGCCACACCCATAATTCTAGCAACCGTAGCTCACAAGCCAGCATGAAGTCTGTAGTATTAGCCGATGTAAATGCTTCAGCTGAAAGGCAAGGTATTTTAGTTCCTACTAGAAATAATGACAGTGAGTTGGCAGGATGCCAAGATTTGATATCTGTCAATCAAGCTGAAGGTGAAGGGAGAAGGCGGGACAGCAGTGGCAGCAGCCAATCAACACACTCAGCTAACATAATTGACTTGTCGGGAAGCAGTCCAAAAGCGGAGACGTTATCACAAAAGTCTGATGAAAAGGTTAATAAAGTTCTTATTTTAACTTGGGGGGAAAAGTGAGCTACCTGAAAACTTGAGTAGGTGCTGTGTTATACTGTCCAGGCCTGAACCACATGTAGACATATAATTATTTTATCGCATGTCACCCATCAGGTTTACGAGTTAGTCTGGCAATTGCTGGGGTGGGTTTTCCAGGTTTACTCTCTGGTTTCCCACTGTATTTAATCAAGAAATCGCGTGAAACGGACAATCCTTCATCATAAAAGTAAAATACCCTTGAGTTCGATGTTGAACCCCAATCAAACAAGCGAACAAACTTCTATTGCACATCACTCTATAAGGGTGCCTGAAACCTTGAAATATAAGTAGGGGGCGTAATTATAAAATCAATCACGATAGATTGTTATTGCTTTCTAATACTTTTTAAATTTTGTTACGTGTTTTGCTGAAAACATGAATAGGATAACTTCGATTGAATGTCCAGAACAAGCTCTGCAGTATATATGCCAACTCAAAAGCGCTGATACAAGTCTTGTAATGTGAGGCAAAAGTTGAACCAGTCAACCTGAAGCTGATAACTTTTAATCTTTGTAAAGTATATTTCACATTTGTTTATTTTGTTTTCTAGGATTTAATTGATTATGAAGATAAGGTAGAACATGGGAAGAAAAAGAAAGGAAGTTTTATGTTTAAATTGAAAGACAAGATTGGAAAAGGTAAAGGTAATTATACAGAGGTTTCCTATCTCCATGCTTCCATTTATAATGACTTAACAAACAAACAAACAAACATAGGAGTTAAATACCCTTGTTTATGACATTAAACCCCAATCAAACAAACATAGGAGTTAAATACCCTTGTTTATGTCATTTATGACCCAAATCAAACAAACATAGGAGTTAAATACCCTTGTTTATGTCATTTATGACCAAATCAAACAAACAAATAAACAAACATGAGTTGAATACCTTCAGACAGTTTACCACATACTGCTGCTACAACAACAATATTGTATTATGACAGTCGCGCATTCACAGGTTGGTCTACTGGTAATAAAGACTTTATTTGTGAATGACATTTGATTAAAATCGGTAAACAAAGATTGGTGCCAGTTATAACCGTTTATGCAGTTTATCGTGGTACATTATAGCGTAATTTCACTGTATATCTACATAACCTATATATAAGAAGCCCTGTGGGGGAGCGGGTTGGTCAGTCCTGCAGAATACTCCCTCGGCTTCCTAAGTCGATCGTAAGAGGTGAGAAAAGAGGAGCTTTCTGTTGCCCTGGTGTTCTCAGAGCTAAAGGGAAGCAAAGCTTATCTGTTTGTACGTTTTATTTTTGTCTCTGTTGTCATATAAGTGAAATACTCTTGAGTACGACGTTAAACACCAATCAAACAAACAAACAAACAAACAATCCATGCTGAATGAACAAGATCAACTTGATCCAGACGTATTTAATAAGGAAATATGATACTTGTGTATTTTACCGTGGTTCATGGTTCATAAACTAGGCACATATTTTTCACTAAATGTCTATGTCAGACCACCATTTTATAGCCATGAATTGAGTACAGCACAGTTGCAAATTTAAATAACTCCAAAATCCAGCTCTACTGTGGGAAAGAGTTTTATGTATGACGCGGCCAAATACAACACGTAAATGCTTATGTCACATGACATTTTTCCACTCTTGGTCAGATTCATACCTTTGAGTTTATTAAATTTGGCTAAATTATGTTTTTATATAAACCCAATGTTACTGTTATGTCAAATTTATTAAGATAAAATAAATTTTTGATGCAAAACAAAACAGTTGAGAAAATGGTTCTGTTGTTTTTGTTGCCAGTGGATGTCTTGTAAGATATTGTAGTAGTAGAAGTGGGTGAGCCACTTGCTGGGATTACATGTGTTAGACATCCTATCTGGCTAACATGCTGTTCACATCATAGGTCTGGCGCCAGTCAGGCTCCTGCACAGCTGGCCACTTTTACCGTTTTTTCTTACGAGAAACACATTGCTAAATTCCAGGCTCTCTTCTTTTAGTCTTGTCTACCTCTAAGAAGAGGCAGTAAGTGCCATGAACTGGTAAACAGAGCATCATAAACCTTTAGATTCTCAATCTCTTGGCTAAAATATCTCTTAATATTACTCTGAAGAAACCAATGCTGACATACAAATTCCTTTCCTCTCTCAATAATACCAAAGTCATGCACATATACTTGTTATACTACATGTATGATCTGTTTACCCTCAAATGGCACCCATAAATGAAAAAAAAATTGATTGATACTAAATGGTACTGTAGTTCTGAACTCTGTAAGACATTTAACCACGTGGACATATCTCATGCAAGTTCAGAATCTCAGAATCAGACAAATCCGAGATTCAGACATGATATCATTGGCAAATATCGCATCTGTGTTCAGAATCTGAGAATCAGTAATGATATCATTGGCAAATATAGCATCTGTGTTCAGAATCTGAGAATCAGTAATGATATCATTGGCAAATATCGCATCTGTGTTCAGAATCTGAGAATCAGTAATGATATCATTAGCAAATATCGCATCTGTGTTCAGAATCTGAGAATCAGTAATGATATCATTGGCAAATATCTAACCTGAATTTAGAATCAAAGACATGTTTGATGTTTGAAAAAAAATGTTAAAAATTCGAGCACATTTACGTGTATCTTGTCTTTAAACTTCCTACTTTGAGAAGTAAATTTGAGCCAAAGACTGTGTAATATACATGTAGTTAGTTTGTTGCTGCTACGGAAGCATGTGTGTTGTCCTCGCTATTGTCAGGATGTGTAGATCTACAAGTACCTGTCAGCGCCAGTTGACAGTTGGTTTTCACCTCTCCTAGGCAGATGGCATGGTACTACTGGCTTCCCTTTTCAGGACTCGTCCACACCACATGGGACTGGCTAATAAATTGTGGGGTTACCTGGCAAGCAGATTAAGGGGTTTCTTTGCAGCTGCCGTCTTAGCCACTAACAAACAGACAGTCTGTGTGGTAACATTACCATGACGTTGTACGATCACTGATGCTCACTACAAAATAGCCCAGAACTCGCCATCTATTGTAACAGTATAGAATCAACGACACTAGAGATACGAAGCCCTCTCAAATCCAATTTACTATTTACGGTTAGAGCTCTATGAACGGCCACAAACTCTCACTCTCTGCCTATTCTTTTCTTCTTCACCGTGGTTTTACTCTGAGAACCACAAGGACCTTACCTTTGTCTTCACACATTAATGGATATATCACCGGACTTCTGTTTTGAAATTTAAATTCTCTTCTCAGATTTACGGAGTTGACATTTGCTGTGTATGTTTTCGGCCTATTGAGTTGAAGTTTCTTGTGAATGAATGTGTTTGCTAACTGTTAATTGAATATAAAAAAGTATCCAGTTCTCCCTATTGTCTTCGGGATTGTATATGGACAAGTGTTTTGGTTCAAATTATGTGTGTTTGATCAGACAACTCAAGGAATTTATAATGTATAAGAACTTGGCCAGGTTGTACCTGTTCCATCTTTATTTGGATTGAGTAACAGGTCATTGTGAATGGGAATTATCTTATTGATTAACCATCCAAGATTACATTAAATCTGGTGTTTGGATGTTGACTTTGGATTTGTTTCAAAAACATTATTTTTGAATGAAAAAGTGGTTTGGACTTCCTGGCGTTTTGATAATTGTGTGTGTTTTTTTTTTTCAAGAATAGTTTAGGCAATTGAGAGTATCAAATAATAATGAATCTACTTAATTGTTAGATATTAGAATTTACAAACAGCTCTCTCCAAGTAATGTTTCTTTCTACAGCAAAAATTTAAAATAAGACATCCACTGGTTGTTACAATTCTATGTATACTTTGAAAAATCATTTGAACACCTTTTTGGTCAGAATGTTTTTCTCACATTTGGAGGATCTCCAAATATTTCAACAAAAGAAGTGATTTGCCAATAGAATCAACTCATTTTAGGATTGTCTTTGTTGACTAGATATCAGCAAGGGTGTAGGCAGACACCCATCCACCAGGCCAACTGGACACCCTGAAGTGAACAATTGCCTCATTTGGACACCCTGTTTAAAGAAACTTTAACATCCAAGATAAGAGAACTGTCAAACTGGACACCCTCTCATTTGAAAAGTGAAGCAAAATGACCATTTTGGACACCCTACTTTTGATTTCTGGCTAAGCCCATATCTACTTTTCAACAGATTTGATAGAAGTGATAAGTTATTGTGGATTGGTGTCTGACAATGTGACACTAAAGATATTTGTGATTTCATGTCAAATTAAATTTGTTTCGTTTTGTTTGCCCATACATCGTGGCTATTCCTAAACACTGCATTGAGCACAACAGTTAGTGCATAATATATATCGTAGAATTGAAGTGGTTATTAGGAAGTGTGATAGCTAAGACAATTTTCAGGTATGCCATTGGACGTTCTATTCATGTTCCTGGTACATGCAGCTCATTGTCTGTGGATCAACACAGCTGAAATGGTTTCTGATTATAAAACTCTCTGATACATTGAGTAGGAATCAACATCAATTGATTTGGAGATCTGTGAATATTTTCTTGTATCTGTTCCACACATAAGAGATTGTGACCATTACAGCCCTAACTTATAGTGAAATATTTGGATGTTTAAGACATGGAAGAGAAAAAAGCCTCTATAAACCTCCTAAACCTGATGAAATCCAACCCCAAGAGATACCACCATGTCTTCCCGGTGGATATATTCTCACCTAAACGTAGGTATACATGTTTTTCAATCTTTGATTTCTTTTTTTAGTCACACCTCTCATTTGAAAGTATGGGTATATCTTTGGGGGAGGGAGGTTTACGAGGTTTCCCCTTGGTTTTCCACCGTAATAAGGCAAGGAACCATGTGAAGTGGACAAACCATCGTCATATTAGTGAAATACCCTTGAGTACGACTTTAAACCTGAATCAAACAAACATGCAAACATATCTTTTCTTACTATAAGTTTATAGGAAATACAATTAGACATATTTTATTGGTGTCTGTATTTTTAAAATCATTATCAGCCATGATGATTATAATACTGACAACTTTTTGATGGTATGCGGTGGTCACTCCCACATGGAGTCCGATGCAAGATAATCAAAATTGCTCTTACTATATAGAGCACACTATTTACATAGAAAAATGCATCCAATGAATATTTAAAAATGAATTATAAAAAACTGAATACTGCAAAACTGAAGTTTCTTTTGGTCACACCTGGAAAAAATTCCGCCAATTTATTGGATAGGAAAAAAAGGATAGGCAACTGAATATGACAAGATATATGGAAGAGTATGTGATATGAATTTTAAATGCTTCTCTTAACAAGGCCTGTAGACAGGGAATCTAATTGTTTCTATCACTATTGTTCCATTTGTGGATTGATAAGAAAAAGAGCAGTAAGTCAGTGTTTATCAGTACGGGATCACAGTGAATGTTTATTTTTTGCTACTTAGCTAATTGTCAGAACCAGAATGTTCTTGGTTTTTGATGCAGTGTTAATCTGATAAACTTGTATTATTTATTTTATCATATTTTTTTATTGACATTCATTTTGTGGAAATTTAATCAGCGGAAATAATTTATGTTTTTTAGATGAATGCCTGCATGACATCATAGTTTGTGTGTTTTGGACATAACACAACTGTATAAATACCCAGAATAAATGTAAATCAGTGCAACAATTTCATTTACAATGTTGATTGAATTCTTCATGATTGATGTGTCTTTAAGTTTGGATTAGCCATGTGCTTTAACAGGAGAGTTAATGTGATTGCATCTGGGGGTTTTCAGTTCTTCTACAGCATAATGAATAATCCAAATTTATCTTGAAATGGCATAAAAAGCAACATCGGATACAATAGACTTGCTCTATACTCATTAAATTGATTAACTATCATTCTTCAAGTAAACATTATATAGTTCCTCTTTGATTAACATTTCTTTGATTTATATTTAAAATGTTTTAAGTTTTAATATATTCACAAAAAAGTTTTATGATTATAATGAAAAGATAGAGAAATATTTGTGCACACAGCAAAAAACTCTTATGAGACAATTGCATTATAACAGTACTCTGGTTGTGTAACACTTTTACACAATAACTTTAAAATATACTTTTACTATGATCTACTAGTTCGTAATCAGCAGCCTTGGTTTAGTGTTTAGCTCATTGTCCTACTTATCTCCTATATGGATATACCATGGGACTTATATTGCTTGGATTTAAGGCTCATGGGTTTGTGTTGGTCTGTTGATGACCCTTTATGAGGGGCTGACTTAAGGCTCATGGGTTTGTGCCCCTCTATTGATGACCGTTTATGAGGGACTGACTTAAGGCTCATGGGTTTGTGCCTGTCTATTGATGACCGTATATGAGGGGCTGACACCATGTGGCCCTAGCAATTGCTTTTGTGGTTTTTACAAGGTTTCTTCTTTTTTTCGCAATATTTAAGCACCGAACTGTGTGAAATGGACAATCCGACATCAGATAAGTGGAAAACCCTTGAGAAGGGCGCTAAACCCCAATCAAATAAATAAAACAGACCTGATTATGTAATCACATGTGTTTGTCTTTAATGTAAATAGCACCTAATTAAGTAACAAGGATTTATTTGAGACCTTTGTGTAAGAATATGATCATCATGCTTTGAAATATGCAAAACGAAATATTGTATCTGTTTGAAATCCCTTGTATTGGTAGCTGGTATAAAGTTATATAATTTCATCCCTGTCAACACTCAGATGGTTTGTACTACATTTTCTTTTTTAACTTGACACCTTATTTGGTGGCTGGTTAATTGATCCCTAACAATGGCCTATAATGTATTAATTTGCTGAGAAGTGTATGGGTGTGAGGTTTTACATTACCGCCCCTTTTATGGCCCGTGACAGCAGTAATATCGGAGAGAACAAGTAGTATATATATATGTATGTATGTATTTTAGTGATGTGAGAAGATTGCAGCCAGCTGTTGAGTGTATCTAACTGGGAGGGGGCGCCATAGAGCTGTCTTAAGGTGGACCATCTAGAAAGTAAGGAAGAGAGAGAGCAGAGGCTATGTTTAGGGCCATATGGTTCCCAAATTGGCAGAGTTAAACTTCTCAAGATGTCCTGATGGCAGACCTACATGTGTTTCTCATAGAGTCGGTGGCGCCGCAGTGTCTGGGTGCCGGCTGTAAAATCACTCCAATTCACCCCCTCTGATATACAGATACTTACCAGCTGACTACAGTCCCAACTCCCTAATAGTTAAATACTATACAAGTAATTGTAAAAGCATATGCCAGGCTGATGGTGAGTTTAACAAACAGATGAGGACAACAGGCAATCCCTTTGGTATTACCAACAACTCATATGTTCTGATTAGGAAAATATTTTCATCTGGCAGTTTGTCAATCTTGCAGGACATATGGCCAGTATGTGTCACTGGAGACTCTCACAGTAAAATACTTTGTTTTTTATTTGTCACATTTTGTATCCAATTCAGGCTTATCTCCCCTCTTGGAGAAGGGCAGTCTCTTGGATGACTGGAATTAATGAGGGAATAATGGGATGGGGTATCACTTGATCCGCTGGACCATGTCACAACTCTCTCTTCCCAGTGGCCATGGACTATGAATCCATGAAGACAGTCCCCTCCCCATCTCTCTGTTCCATCCGGAGTGACAATGCATTATGGATCTTTGAGAGAGAGCCCCTCCCTTTCTCTCTGTTCAATCCAGAGTGACAATGGACTATGGATCTATTGAGAGAGACCCCCTCCCTTTCTCTCTGTTCCAGCCATCCAGAGTGGCCATGTAGCATAAATCTATTAAGAGAGAGCCCCCTTCCTATCTCTCTGTGCGATCCAGAGTGACCATGGACTATGGATCCATTGTGACAGAGCCCCCTCCCTATCCCTCTGTGAGATCCAGAGTGACCATGGACTGGATCCATTGTGACAGAGCCCCCTCCCTATCTCTCTGTGTGATCCAGAGAGACCATGGACTATGGATCCATTGTGACAGAGCCCCCTCCCTATCCCTCTGTGAGATCCAGAGTGACCATAGACTGGA
>JAVFBX010214627.1:0-11738 GCA_034783855.1 Mopalia kennerleyi | reverse complement strand
GGGCAGACAGATTCTATATTTGTGCTGCACTTTCTGGAAAAATGGAATTTCACTCATTTCCTTAAGTTGAATCAATGAACAAACCAAACTTCATAGAATCAATGAACAAACCAAACTTCCAATCAAGAACATAACACCTGCCTACCCTAGAAGAAATTTATGTGTAAACATAGTATTTTATAGCTATTAAGTGTCTTTTTGTGACGAAACAAGGCATAGAATTTTAATTTCTGTGTGTATTATAATGGCCTATTGGTGTATTTAACGTAAATTAAACCTGGTAGGCCGGTCTGGAACATTAATCATTGGCTGTTGTCATGTATAAACACTTTTTTCCTTCAAAACATATTTAAGTTTATCGTTCCTTTAATTTTTCTAAATAGCTTTAGCAAAAGAAATTTTCATCAGGGCAACCAGTTTATACATGTACATTTGGGTCGTCGTAATGGCAACAGCATAAAATGGTTAGTTGCACCACTAGTGATATTTATCTACCCAATTTATGACTGGACTGCATTATAACTTCTGATTTATTAAAATTGTCAGATGTTAGCCCCAATAATAAACTGCTTAATGTGATCCACAATCTTTTGTCATGCTTCATGCCATAATGTCCAACTGCTCCTGGAACCAGGAACTGCACCAAGTAAGACGATACAGACATCAGACAAAGCTCCTAAACTCAAAATCAACCAGGAATGAGAATCCGATTATCTTGATTACATTACAACTGGGCCATTACATCAGTGACCATTCAGTTGGAATAATACAAAACAGAAATGCTGGTCAACTCCCATTGATTAAAACATCAAATTACAACAATAAAGCAGAACATTTCAGACCTGTATCAAATTCACAAATACAACAGCCACGAAGCCATAACTCGCTTGAACTAATTGTAAAACTGTTTTTGAAGAGATCATGACATGCCACCAAGCCATCCATAATGAAGCAAGGGGGGTTTTAAGTGCTGGCACAATGGTGTTATTGGATACTTACCGGAGTCATTTGTAAACCAAACCCACCATTAAAAACACTTTATTGTGGATATTTATTTTCAACATATTCCAGCCATTAAATCAAGGGGTAATTTCGCTGAATGTAATGGACAACTGGATAATATAGCACGTTATCTGTCTGCAACGTGATTGATTGATTGGTGTTTAACATTAGATGCAAGGGTATTTCACTTATGATTCTAATGTTAAGAACATTTTTCTTGCCTCCACCAGAATTCAAACTGGGGTCTTTGGCCAATACTTTATCCAGCTCTATGAGAAGCAATGACACGGGGATACTTAATGAACACCCTTTTTATTAGAGATAATTATTGTTGGAGTCATTTTCTGAAAATCTGATTCTGTCAAATATAAATTTTTAATGTAAAGGTAATTTTGCTTGCCGCCAGCAGGTTTCACTGTATATATGATGGTGATGTTCTTCACCAGCAAATAGACATAAATTATGGAAAACTTGTTGGCCTGTCAGTAATAACAAACTACGTTGATGGCAATGTTGCTAAATTAATGTTCCTTCATTGGAAGGTAAAGACAACAGGACTATATTCGGTACAAACTTCCCTTTATAGCGAAGGGGTAAAAATACACCACTGCATGCGCATATAACATTCAACAAGAGTGAAATGGTAATAAATAATATCTTAATAATGTAATATGACCGTAATTACACTTGAATAATTTTACACATCACATCACTGACATTCACAAGGCAGACAAGACAGGTAACATGCTTTGAATAGTAAGAGGGTAAAGAGAACAACCCTGCACAGGCAAAGAACATTCAACAAGAGTTAAATGGCAATAACAAAGTAACAATGGCAATCTTAATGTAATATGACCATAATAACATCAGTAGCAGTCTGAGTCGTTGGCCACAGCACTGGAAGCGCTGACTCGTTACATACTTCTCATAGCGAGAGGGTAAAAAACATCACTGCATGTACATATAACATTCAACATGATTGAAATTTACAATGGCAATCTTTATGTAATATGATAATTATTATAGACTAGCAATCTGATTAATTTACACATCACTAGTAGCGCATGTCATTTTCTGCAAATTAGTCGGTGTAACTTAACAGTCGTCATTGATCTCAAGGGCATGTCACTGCTGTAGTCACATTATTAGAAACCTTAGAGAAACCCCTGTAAGAACCTCCTACTTCAAGAGCCTTCATTTCAGTTCAAACATTGTCATGATTGAATTACCATGGCAACAACTGAAAAGATGCAGGTGAAAAGCAGAAAACATTCAAACAAAAATTTTTTTTGTTGAAATACCTCAGTACTTCATCTTTGTTTTATATTTCTTCCTGGCGATGACTTAATATATAGTACAAATTCTTTGATGTTACCATGGTTAATGCTTTTGTATAATAGGAGTTAAAAACCTTACCAAAGCTGTGAAAACTATGTATCTTTAACACAAGCATTTATTTAAAAATAAGCTCACAATGTCTACTACAAGTTTAAATAAACTGCAAAGTACAATACAAAATAATTTTTTTTTATATTTTCCACACCTAAGATCTCATTCATAAAATATCATATATCATAAAATTGATTTATTATAGTGGTAATTTTGGGAAACACTTTTAAAGCATCGTCTATTACAGTGTACTGCAAAATAATGATATTTGGTTTAATGTCAGGAGTATCTGTTTTCAAAGTGCGGCTGTAGGGAACTGTAGTGGCAATTGACTTTGATACTAAATGGCTTGTGAGAAGCATTACGGAACAACCTGACCAAACCCAGTGGGAGGTCCTCATCCAAATTATACTGCTAACACAAATGTTAGAAAAAAGTAACATATACAAGAGGATGGCAAGTTGTTGTACCAGACATACCCCAGTAATAATTTCTCTAATAATTTAGTAATTTTTCTGACAAATATTGGTTAGAGCTGAAAGAAGATTAGAGATGCTAGTTTTATCTTTGTCAATATTTTATGATATGTCTAAATATTACAGTAAAAATTTCAGGTTCATTTGACAGACACTGTTTAAATCTCTGATTTAAAGTCACAGACTCCCAGGAAACACAATCTCCAGTGAAAATACATTGTTAATTTATCCTCATTTAATGCCCAAATCAACTAATAAAACCAATACTTGTTCCATTGCGGTTTTACATTATACACAGAACTTAAGGATATTTTATTTATTTGACAAACTGATGATTCATAGTGGAATAAATAGGCAATTACCATTGTTTTCCACATATGTCCCTCGATACTGTTTGACTTTGCTGAAGTACAGTTTCACCCTAGGATCAACAAACATCTATGCTTTATAGCCAAGTCTTGAAGAGATATTGTGCAAAACCCAAAGGGAGATTAACAGATTTTAAATAAAATTGAAACCAACCTTTTTAAATCCATTGTCTTTATGAAGACAGGTGATTCTCATGGTTGTCAATCTCCACTGGTTTACACTACACACATTGGCTCATTTCCTTTACAAAAATCATTAAATTCTCATAATCTATACCAGATCTAAGCTTTACAGAGACATTTATCAGAACTGTTAACTACCAGACCTGTGAGGTTGTCTTTCAAGATAGAAATATCAAAAGAGACTAGTTTATCCGGTACCTTTATGGTGTAAACACTGACAGTGGTACTTAAAATTGTCCTCCAGTTTCTATTCTAAAAACTTTTTTGAAGCTGCTCATAGACATAATAGTTAGCGTCTTTCAATTGCATTTGTTCTCTTCTCCTAATTTTCTATATTTGAAACATCATAAGACAAAAATGTTTTCAAACACCCATTTTTGGCCATAGATGTATTTAAAAATAAAGCATAAATTTATTAATTTCTGTGATTGGTATAAGATTTCTATGATAACAATAAAAATAGATATACTAGAGAGGGTACAGAAACATGCTTCACCTCAAAGTTTATCCCATTGAATCTGCTATTACTGCAAGTTAAACATTTTGTTTATGTGTTTGTTTGTATGATTTAAGTTGTATGCCTGCATGGAAGTAAAGTTACATCAATTCAAATGATGACATGCCATCCCATTGGGTGAAGGAAACCCTTTTCAAACTGCATTGGCATGCACACTCCTGGAAAAAATGTAAAATTTTCTCGCGACAAATAATTTTCAGGTTAAAAATTTCTCACCAGATTCTACATACGGCGATTATGCTTCGAAAAAAAATCTTAAACACCATGTACTATAGGATTAACTTTTATGTGATAAATTCAACAATTTTCGGTTTGACATCAATATTGAAGTGGGTTTTATACAAAATTATAATAAACAAAATTAAAAAAAAAAAACCTAACAATTTAAAAAAAAAAAAAATTTCTCAGACGTAGGATTTCACATCACCCACGGTCGCATGATTTTTCAGGTGTGGGCATGCGACACAAAAACAAGATGACAAAATGGTTCAGGACACAATCATGGTTCAACTAGACAAAGAGTGCAAATCAAGTTATGGTGCTCCTCAGCCCAAAGAGAATCCAGGCACAGGACGCACCAACCAACCACCTGCTCAGACATTTTGCAGAGATGTGTGCGTTGTTTATAAATATTCTAAGAATGTAGCTAGGATATTCCATTCAGCCCATACAATTCATATTAAATTTAAACATTCCTGAGCTACTGTACCCTGTCAGTGACCATAAATATCTATGAAAATTAGATTACCCACGTCTAGACCTGCACATGCCTGTCCTCTGGGGATTAAACCAGGGATTAAAGGATAAACAATGAAGATACTCCTGACAGGCCTCCTATCACCTGTCTACTGATAAATATATGAACTAGAAACTGAGGCATTTCAAACCAATACATGAAGGTGATTTTGCACAGGTAAAATAAACATCCTAGCCATTTAATACATTTCAATAGACCACTGACACAAAAAGTGTAGATGGAAAAAAAAGTTTCATACACATGTATATCACATTTATTTTAAACTGTAATGTTAAATTGTCATGACTTTGTGAAGGTGTGTTTTTAGGCAAAGATTCTACATTAGAATGGTTTATAAACTATTTCGTCTAGATTATTTAATCATTTTTCTGAATACAATTATTTATAAAAAAATAAAGCTTCTACTCGAAAGTATAATGTAGCAGTTTTTTAAGAAGGATGTAAAGACGTTTTATGCAGGATAAAAATGCTTTTTATATGCAGGATGTTAAGGCTTTTTATGCAGAATGTAAGGCTTTTGATGCTTGGTATACAGGCTTTCTATGCAGGATATAAACGCTTTTTGTGTAGGATGTACATGATTTTGTATGCAGGTGAAGTACATGTAGACACACAAAGAAGTAAACAGATATTGATGTCTTACCTTTATTGAAGTGGACTTTATCTGTAATCTGTAACCTGTAAAAGAGAAAAAATAGAATAAATAAAAACAAGTGTTCAACTTTGACAATGTTGTTAACAGAATTCAGAAGTTTTGAAACAATATAAAAACATTTTTGAAATAATATTCCCTTGACCACTAGATATACCCTACCGAGACAACTTTCCCAACAGATACACACAGTCTATAATAAAAGGCTACTTGTTTAACCGTAGTGCAAAGAACCCTTTATTGAAATACAATTTTAGGCAAAAGTCTAGATTATAGGAGGCCATTTAATTAAGTTGGCTGAAAGAAAGCTACAGTGTAGAAAAACCTATGTACATTTTAAAATGGTGGGGAAGAAAATATGAGGTATCCCTGCGTTAGTAAGTACTGACAGAGTTCATGGCATATTGCATGTTATAAGGATCAAGCTATCCTCTGATACACTTTAAGTAATAATATAAATATGTCTGCGGCAACATGAATGAGAGAGGTCTTGTTTTGGAGGCAGTGGAATCTATGGCTAATTTGAGAAGGTTAGATTTTATCTTTACACCAGTCACACCGAGATCAGTTAGTGTTCTACACAACTTTGACATCGTGATTTATCATAGTCCCTGTTCTCACGTCAAAGTTTTCACCGACTCAAACAAATGTGGATGACAGAGAACTTAAGGATAATGCTGGGCTGTTGATGTGTGTTTAAATATATCTTTCTTCAAATGGTGAATTCTGACAGATTTTAGGGGGCTTTTTTGTCCAGATGAACATTTGTAAATGCCAATCATTTCTTAATTATCTGATATCACTTCTGATCTGTCAAGGATTAATAAATTACAGCTTTTCCAATGGTGAATGTGTTAAAAATAAGGGAAATATTTTTGCATATTTCACCAGAACTCTAACTGTAACAGGGGTATTCTGGCTAAGCAGTTACATGTATGTGGAGAAGCTAAAGGTCCGTATTCATAAAGCTTCTAAATACATGTATTTTTTAAAGTTAAGAAAAATGTAGCTAATTTTCAAACATCATATTAAATACATAACACCATTTTGCTTAACTTTGTATGACCCTACATGAAAGATTATATGTGAAATTTATCAAATGTCAACTCAATTATAACACATTTAACTTTTTTCATGATGAAATCAAAGGCTGAAATTTGGCAAAGTATTTCTTAAATTAAATAAATACTTAAGTAGCTTTAGGAATGCGGGCCCTGTCGTTTGTGTTTTAAGGTTTTTAAAAATAAAAAACAACAATATAATCAAGATTATCAATGTAAATTAAGTACATCCAAATAATATAGAATGAGGGAACAAGTTTATTTTAGACCTATGTCTTACACAGGACTTGTATTTACAAAGTAGCACTACCAATATGTCTCAAAAGAACTGTCACATTGACACATCAAGGTAACATCTTTTTATTCAAAGTCTACAGTAGTTACACTTGTATTATTATAGATAGGAATAACATGTCTAAATTGGTACACATTCAGCAGTAAGTTTATGCACTCTATGTGGTGAATATTTTAACATTATGTCATGACATATATTCAGTAATTATACATAATTTTTATCAGTTCCAATGCAAGACTCGATATACATGTATCAATAAGGGGGAATTACAGACAGTCTTCTCGCGTCTAAAGCATACAAGATTAGTGACCTTTTCATTAACGACACAATGTATTAATATGTGTAATGGTATTGAAAAGCGCTATTATTACGCACATTCTGAAAACAGAGGATCCGCTTTCAAAGATAAAATGACCTACCTTGCCAACATTTCAAGAATGCCATTTGCAGCACATCAAAACCAGATTTGATGGTTCAACAAACACAACTTTGCCTACAGAACTCCCCGAGTCAAAGTTCTTCCACAAGACTACTAACCTATCTCAGAACTCCAAAGAATCAAAGTTCTTCATCAAGAAGAGACTACTTCCCTCTCTCATAACTATCCAGAATCAAAGTTCTTCCTTAAGAAGAGACGATTTACCTCTCTCAGAACTCACCAGAATCAAAGTTCTTCTTCAAGAAGGGACTACTCCCCCTCTCTCAGAACTCCACAGAATCAAAGTTCTTCATCAAGAAGAGACAACTTACCTCTCTCAGAACTCATCAGAATCAAAGTTCTTCATCAAGAAGAGACAACGTACCTCCCACAGAACTCCCCAAAACCAAAGTTCTTCCACAAGAAGAGAGTATTTATCTATCTCGGAATTCCTCAAGAAGATGTAACTTATCTCACTCAGAACTCCCCAGAATCATAATTCTTCCTCAAAATACATTAGTTACACAGTGGATTGTCTTGGTTTAAAAAAAATATATGTATGCAAATGTTATTTCATTTTCTAAGAAATGATCTCTTTTACCAAGCTTTTAGTTACAATTTAACAGGCAAGAGCAGATAATATGTTATATATTCTAATTGGATATTGTCAAAATGTATCAGTTTCTAACACGGAAGTAGTCAATGATTTGCTAACTTGGTGTATAATACATCACTCTGACCATTAATTATCTAAAAGAATAAATGGAAGAAGCAAAACAACCATATAAATGAAAGGGATTGTTTTTTTACTTCGTTCCTCAAGGGTAATTCCATTAATATGATCCAGCTATTTACTCCCCCCCCCCCCCCCTGTTTTTCACACAATCACTTAAAATATTCAAATATCTTTAAATGCGACACCATAGTATGAAAAGTATTTTGATAAAGAAAAAAGACTTCACGATCTTGGTTTCAACTTCGTTACATTTGTAACATATTCAATTTTCTCAAAAGTTTTATTTGAAATATCCATATATAAACTTTGAAGATGTTTCTTATGAGAAAATAATTACAAAAAAATCTTTAATGCTTATATTCCCCAATTAACCAAAATTAAGAGAACCCACTATTACAAAAAAAGCTTATGTGAAGAAAACTCCCAAAAGACCTCCAATCGAGTATTACGATTATCAAAGGCTTCTAAAAGGTTAAATGCTTCACAAAAAAGTAGTAAAAACATTTAGTTTGTTGCAGCCCCATGGTGAATGATGGCTGGCAAGGGTTTTTTTCACTATGGGGGTACTATGCCAATCATAGGGCAAACAAACTTCAAATGACTCAAAAGTTTTTAAGGGATCAAAAATAAATTCCGTTTACAAGTTGGGGGTCACCTCTTAAAAGTTACGATATATCAGCCAAGGCACTTTGTTGACACTTTTATCAGCAAAAACAAACTAAAGGTCCAATATCATGCAGAGTATCATGGAACCTTGTAGATTTCTAGATGACCTTCACAGTGGGCAGTTTACCCCACAGCCACTCTTCATGTTCTAGTTTTTGACATGTAAAACCCTAGGTATCCAAATCTCACAGTTTCTTCTCTAAAAAGAGCCACAAACAACTGTGTGGTTCAGCCTGTTTGGTATTTACTCCTCGAAATCAAAACAATCTCAAAGACCATTCGTGTCGTTACAATTAATGCTTTAATTTGTTTTAATGACATTTGAACTGTTGTGAAGATAAATAATTGGTAAGTACTGGAAAACATCCAGGAAAGCATTTTGCACTTGAATAATTATCTGTGACTTTAATATTTGCCTTCAATATAACAAGTTGATCAAGAAGCGTTTTTTTAGGTGTTTATAGCTGTATTTTAGGTTATAACACTGCCACAATACATCAGATTTTTCTTGTCCATCAGCTCTGAGAGTACCAAGGTAAAAGAAAGTATATTGACCATTTAGTGCCTAAGGGTGTTGTTACTGATATTTACAGAGATGTGCTCCAACAGTAGTAGATTTTTCACAACCAAATACTTTGAAATGGTTCGATCTTTTAGAAAACTAATTTCCCCACCTTTGCTAAGTAAACATAATATGGCTGTGATTGACACATACTGTCATTCTCTAGAGACTCCTTTCTATTATAAACAATCTGCTAGCAAAGTAACGGAAGGTAAATTTAGCCATTGCAGTTGATAAAAGCCAGCAATAGTCCATACGCATGAATTTATGATTAACAAAAATGCTGTTATCATCATTCAAACTTATACTATACAATATATCTTTAAAAAATTGACATTCTGTAGAACTTGGGTAGATAAAATTGGTTATAGTGGAATGAATCCTTTCAGGGCGTCTTTGATGTCAGGATTTCAAGCAGATCCAATGAAAAGCATCATTATAGTTATCTACACTGTAGCAAGTCCAAAACATGGGATCTGGTTGATTAAATTAGACAGAAGTAACTAGTCTCCAGCTTAATTTCTGAAGAGGTTTGAATGTCAGACTAGATTCCATCTCAATTGCTCAGAGAAAGGCACACTAGTGTGAGTATGTCAGCTTTAATGTACTGATGCCACACATGATAGAGGAAACGCAGACAATAAACATCCTGGCACAGCAGAAATTAAACTATAAATGTCGCCATAATAATTTCAGTTACAATATTTAATGGTACAATTTCAGACTTTAAGGAGATATATAGAGGCCAACCAACCCTAAACTCCATGGTTTAAGTAACTCCTAAAACCTGATGCTGTTTTTTGGTTGTGTCCTGGGAATAATAAAATAATTAAAAATACCTTAAACAAAGTCATAAAATATCTATTAACACACACTGCTTTACTTAAGGTTAATTTGAGAGTTCCATAGTTTTTATAAACCTAAGAGTTAGTGTTTACAATGTGATTGCTTAAATGTATTTATGTTAGGCTTAAAATAAACTTTATTCTAATCCACTTTTATTAAGATTCAATAAGTTTCAACATTTGTATTCTCAGATATGGGTCATGTGCTATGTTGGCATGATCACTCTGTCTGTGCTCTGTTTACCCTCATGTGACTCCTATATCATAAGCTTATAAATTCAAACTTTCCTGCAATTTGCACTTCAAATGTGCCCCCAAAACCATACTCTGACTGGGCAAATACCCAAACTTAACAGTGCCTTAAATTTAACATCCAAGTTTATCTTTTATTAATCTAATTTGCATTGATTGTGAAAGTAAAACATAGTTTGATGATTTTTTGACATTGCATATGCACGTACTGCTGAAAGTAAAAACCTATATTGACCAGATACGTGTAGTTTGCACGTAGACAGTAACGAAACTGTAACAAAAACTGCAAACATGGATGGCATTATGTATACATGTTTGTTGTCTACTGGTGATGAAAAAACTTAATGATTTGAGACAGCGGAGACACCGGTAAAACTCTACAAACAAGCAGAGTGTTCATTAAATCTATTTAAACGTTTCTAATTATAATATATCATAATTACTGCTCAAAGCTTTGCAGATTTTTAAAAATTAATTTCCTTTTTTCTCAAATGCAAAAGATATCCTGTCATCTTTAATGCTGTGTTTTCTGTAATTTAGTACATTGAGCCATTCAAGAAACTAAAGAAATCAGTTGACTATGCTGTCAGATGAATATCAGGAAAATTATTTACTTAAACAAATTTAAGTGGCTTTCATATGGAAAAGAATTTAATGTATCTTACCTTAAATAAGATAAGAAATACACATCGTAAGACTTCAAGACAATGCGTAAATTATAAAGCAGGCGTAAATGTTCAACAATTTTTTTAGATGTTGCTAAAGGTGGACATGATGAATTTCTTTAAATTTACATTCCCAAAAACAACCTGCCTAGATGATAATAAGACTTCTAACCCATTATTTTTTGTGATAATTTGAGCAATAATCAATATGACTCGGCAAAGGATGAAATGCTAAGAAAGACATGGCTTGTAAAAAATGAAGGATGGGATGGGTGGTTTTCTAAGGGGTCAAATAAACAGAACCATGTTAATCCACAGATCAATCAGCCACATTTGTTTATTGTCAGTTATTTCCTCCTAAATATTGACAATCTGCCATTGAAGCTCACAGATAAACAGGGGAAAAATCATTGATTAGAAGCTATATCTTAAGGGCTGAACTCAGAGCATGGTTTATTTAAGACATGTACCCTGCATGGTTATTATCCAAGTGTAAACCCTTTGGCCCCAATGTAAGGGTGTAGCTCAAATTATGATGAACGGTGGTTTCTTTGTTTTTGGTTCAAAACCAGACACATTTTTTGTTTAATCGTTACTTAATCTGGTAATCATGAAGGGCATTTTACATGTTCATGATGACATGGCAGGTAATTGACTTAAAATGGAAAAAAAACCCAACCTTTTTACAAACCTATTTGCAATCTGAGTATCAATACCTGGGCAATTTCTCTTTGAAAATAAAAATATTTGTAAAAGACTGACAGTCTGAATAGATTCCTAATTGACGATGTCCTCTTGTGTTGTGATATAACTCAACTTATTAGGATTCCGACTATCGTCGGAAGACTATTGTTCCTGTTCTGTTTATTATTATTATTCCACCGATTTTTGAAC
>JAVFBX010214626.1:3260-21545 GCA_034783855.1 Mopalia kennerleyi | reverse complement strand
CCCCCCCTACAGAATGTTTTTACAACTCGCCGTTTAACTTCTAAACTACTGTGAATTTTGCAACACATGTATATATTTTCTGAATCGTCTTTGTCTGCACGATTATTATTTGAACCAAAAAACGGTCATTCTGCAGTTGTCTCTGTTTGTCTTAGTTTTCTTGCAATATTGTGTTAAAGGTCAAACATCAAAACAATTATTCAAAATAGGGAAATTTCAACTTCTTATAACTTTTAATATCTAAACAATGAAAAAAGATATTTAAAATCTAAAGGACAGTGTTTAATTTGATATGTTGAGATGAAATGTGCACAAAACAATCAGTTCTGTAGATATAAAATAACAGCCGAGGAGCAGGCATTTCCCCAAGTACTGTACACTAAAAAATGAAAGCAGAGAAAACAGGTAAAATGTAGCCAAAACATCGCTGTTCTAAAGTTAACGGTCTTCTAATTCAAATTTGTTTATCGGTTCTGCTCTAGGATAAAGATCACTATCTCAACTTTTTGAATATGGATACTAAAAAAACGTATCCTTAACTAAACAAACTCCCAATCGTAGATCCGCCAGTGGTTTGACACATATGCAGCCCCATATCAAAGCTTTTAAGCTCTGATTCTATTCCATATTGGTTGTGACTTTATTAACCTTTCATCAATTAATCATTTCGAAGCATAAGAGATTTGAATATCAGCTGGGCGTTCTTCTGCAAGACGCGGAGGAATGTTTACAGTTTGTTAGCCTTGATATCCTATCAATTGTGATCCCCATTTAAACCTATTTTCCCCTTGCTTGATTAGAATTATCAACATGGAGCCTTTTCATATCGTTATAGTTGGGTGATTCTGTGTTTCGATGAGATGAAAATACATGTATTTAGTCATTAATATTTTAGCCCAATTAAGCTTTTTATTCTTTTCTCTGTTTGTTGCATTTCTTTTGTATAATCGATTTTCTGCCTTGTCGAATTTATTAATTGGTAAACGATTCAGACACTTAAATCAATAGCGCAATCAGACAATCTGTAGGGGGTTTAGGATAGGCATTGATCGCAATTGCTCTTAGACAACTGTCGATCAGACTCTCGATTACTTGTCGGGCCAGGAGTGGTCGCGGCTACAATACATAAAAATACATTATAAAAACAAAACCAGGAAATGTTACGTGTGTACCATGAAGCGGATGGAAGCAAGTCATAAAGCATTTACACATCACGTCAAGTGCTCTTTTAAACACGTGTCATAAACACCAGAGGTCACTCTCACAAAATGTCCTATAACAATAAAATTTCATACGTCATTTTTACTCCTACAGTTTAACATGACGAAATTTTATCGTACGACATTTTGTGAAAGTTGTCCCTGAAGATGCTTACAGACTCTTAGCGATACCATAAGTTGTTATCCAATGAGAGCCGGTGTGATACGACGAATATCACTCCATAAACCCTCGAGTAGTGTTCACCGTATTTTGGGGCACTTCAACATGACAAATTCCAAGTATGATGTTTTCCGGCTATAGTTTAACATAAAGATATCTCATTGAACAAAAGTTGTTTGTTTCCACATGAAAAATCTCGTACTCTGTTTTCCGGCAATAGTTTATCAAAGCGAAATTGTATCGTACACTAGTTTTTCTGTCGTATGGCGTTTTGTGAAAGTGGGCTCCGACTATTTTCAAAATTCAAACAGTTACCTTACCAACGAGTACATACATCAGTGATATTATTGTGTCATCAGATCGTGAACATGTGACGTCGCGTCAATGATGAACAATCGAAAATAGCTCATGAAACCAGATAATCGGGGAGAGTGTATATCGGGGGTGTAGTGCGAGAACCCTGGATACCCGTTTATGCCCGAATTTATATACAGAATGCCAACTGAGAAGTACAACTGCCATTGATAATAATTCCCTTTACTTGACTTATATGACACAAATTAAATGTTTGTGTACCAATATGAATACACCAATGGTTCACGGAGAAGCGCATTTCAGACAATGTCTGTTTGCATTTGGGTGTACAACCATAGTTTGTCCTGTAGTTGATTTCGGGATTGAAAATCAACGTCGTACTCAAGGTCATTTCACTCAAAATTACGACGGATTGTTCACTTCACACTGCTCCGTGATTAAATAAGGTGGTTAATCGGGAGGAAACTTCGTCAAAATCATGGTGTGACTCACTCATATATCTGATGTCGACAGACGCACTCGAACTCTTAAACAATACATCGCAGAAGGATCAGTAAGCGCACACGCTAGCCACTAACTCACGGCCGCGAGTAGGTCGTTAAGTGTTGTAAACATATTAAATCATGTAACACTTGTAGTTGTCGCAGCTATCCATGTACCACAGCTGTTCTCTAAATCCATTTGTTTAAAAATAGCATTCAAATGACTCTCTAAGCTAGAAAAGTGTGTTGTTCATTTGTAGCTGTGGTGATTGTTCAAATTAATAAAGGGCATATTTCCTTGGACGCTGTTTCCACAAACCGATGCTCATGTCATTAACGGCAGAAATTTAATAGAATGGAAGTCGGCGAATAGTACCTTCCATAGACTTTACCACTCATTGTCGGAGTCTGCTGTGTCATTTTAAGTGTGACTTATGCTGTACATAGCATGAAAACAAGTCAGAAAACAACGAGTTCACTACAGAACAAATGCAAGATATAGTTAATCAAACCAAAATACCGTTCTAGGGTCTTCGGATCCATTAATGTATTGTCATGAAACCATACAAATTCGTTAGCTAGGGCAATATCGTACTGATGAAGCAATTGTACTGAATCTTGAGAACGAGACCTTTTGTCAACTAGCTTCAGGTAGGCTTTTACGTTTGGTAACACTCAGGATTGTTAGCATGGATCTCTCGCTCTGGACCACGTTGCGCTATACCTCACAACATACAGCATATAGTTTAAGGGAAAACGTTAAGCCTTGGAATCCACAAGAATGCCAGTGGAACCGAACCTTTTCCTACCACGGATACATCATCAAGACGTTCGTTGAGTTTGATATTACTACAAAGATATATATTTCTAGACACATAATAATCTGTAACTGGTTTATTCCTGGATATCTTTTCATGTTTCGAGCTTCTGAAACAGATCAATAGCGAGCACTTACATCATATACACTGTGCAACTGAGATATGCCTACATACAAGATTATGTGAGGGACACTACCTACATATTGGTTATCTAAAATGCTTATAAAACGTATAATATAGTAACAGACTGTATGAATGTTATCTTGACATGCTTCTAAAACATAAGATATGGTAACAGACTGTATGAATGTTATCTTGACATGCTTATAAAACATACACTGTAAAAAATATTCCTTAACATGTTAAGGAATATTCCCCGAATAAAGCATCAGCGGAATATTCCATAATTTTCAAGGAATATGACATGGAATTTTTCGTAAACTGTTAAGGATAATCCATAAATATGTCTGGAATAATCCTTGCCCCCGAGACAAATTCCATGTCATATTCCTTAAAAAATTATGGAATATTCCGCTGGTGCTTTATTCGGGGAATGTTCTTTAACATGTTAAGGAATATTTTTTTCAGTGCAATAACAACGACAATATCATAGTTGTTGAGAACCAAAGAGGAACACCCTTTGTCTAAATTGTATTAATTCCATACAGCAGATAAATTTAGCTACAGTAAACGCGAAATAATTAGATTAATGATGTACACAAATATTACGAAGAAAGAAACAAACAAGAATTGTTTTACATATACCTATATATATACAGAGGGATCATCTAATTCGTAGAATTTGCGCATGCTATAGGATAAAATACATTGGATCAAAAATATGTCTTTCTGCTCAAGTATGTATTTTTTCATTGTGCAGTTTTGCCGTTGATGTAGAATATGGATTTATAGTTTGTTATAGGCACGCGTTGAAGATACACAATTCATCTACAAGTAAATGGGCTTCTTTACTCGAGAAGCCTAAAACAAAGATTTCAGGCGATTAGGGTATGCAGGACAAGTAGAAACGATCTACGGATTTGGCACAAAAAAATGCTCAGGAAGGTAATTACGGTAAACAATTCTACATATCGACAAATTGGCAACTCCCATTTTCAGTGTGAAGGAAATAAAGTTTAGTTAATAGTAAATGCTAAATCTGAAAGGGGCCTGCGGGAAAAATTGAGATTTGTAGGAAAGCGGATAAAATCTGCAGCACTAAGACGAACCAAAAGCCCCGTTGTGTACGTGTCGCCTTGTTTACCAGGGACAAAAAAGCTTAGATTTGGCAAGGCCGGATCTCGGAGACGATATGACAGAAACGAGACAGAAAATGTCAGAGGAAACGAATAGGGTCCGTATTACTGCGATGACGTTTTGCTGTGAGAAGGCTACTTGCCGTGGAAGTCGGTTCGCGCCAGCCTGCTAAGCACGTCTCAACTTCGTTTACAAACTAACCGCCTTCCGGCTTGGCCTTGAACGCGAAGGTGAGTAGAGCGGGAATGTGCGAATTATACGCGGAAATGATCGCGAACTTTGTTTGTTACCGACACATCGTCGAGAGAAGACGGCAGCGATACCGAGGAAGTAGTCGGAGTCATTCGGTATTTTCCGAGGTACACTTTGGGGCAACACTCTGACAAGATTTCGGTAGAAGACCAGCAAACAACAAGCGCGTTGTTCAAACGTGACTCTATGTTCCCCATCTGGGCATATGTCATTGACAAGTCAGGTTTGACTGTGTGTTTTGGCTGTGTCTTTTTACCTCACTCATTTCTGTTAAAAACAACAGCCAGTGTGTTAACTGGAAAGGAGGGGTGACGATTTTAAAGAAATCTGGAAACATTTGTATTTTTTCTTTTATTTTAGAGCACAACAGCTTGTGTGTTTTAAAATGGATTTCACCTCCACCTTGGCGCAATAAGGCTTAATTGACAAAAACATCGCGTTAGTTTTTATTTTAAGGAAAATTACCCCTAGCCTTGTTTGTTTGAAAACTGTTATTTATCTCTGCTCCGTTTCTGTTGCTTTGGTGCGTGATTCATAAGGTATATTTTATGATCAATAAATATATATTTGTACTTTGTTTGAATTAAGTATGTCAACAACTCATTAATATAGGAAAATGTCAGGAATAATAAACCCGAAATCATTATGCTACATAAAACGGGATCTTTATCAAAAACTTATTGGAGGAATGATTTGCCCTGGTGCTTTCTGGCCTAAGAGACAACAGAGACATTTTGTGCCAATAAAACCTCTGAAAAATACACTATTTTATCCAAATAAATTAATCTGATTGGTAAAACTGTATTGTATAAAATACGCCAAAACACAAGCACATCAGATATAAATGTAGAGACACATCTCTTATCACTTTTATTAATAAGATGTAAAGTTAATAAGAGAAATTGGATATATAGCAAAATTCCACCTTTGCTGTCCACCTTTCTATTCTCCGCCAGGGTAACAATGTTGTTCAGTACGTTTTTGGTTTCAACAGATTTATACATTTTGCCTCATCCCTAAGAATGTTATTAAACAATTGAGAAGAAACCACCTAAGAAAAAAAACCTTACAATTATAAGTGTTTAGTTATGTTTAATTTAATTTGTTTTACCTTATCACTATCATCTCTTCTTTCCTTGTAATTTTCATTCACCTTTTTAGCTTTACTTTGTAGGCAGTAATATTTAATATTTTCAAAATACTTAGTGAAAGTTCTTAAACCGATCAACTAAGTATAAGCTGGCCATAAGAAAGGGTTTTTAACAGACATAAATTAAATCGTAAACCCATCTTGTTGGAAGAAACCCGGCCCCCGTTATAGAAGTCCCTTGAGAAACGTCAGATTTATTTAATTGTATTCATGTATGTAGTTTAACACGAAAAAGTATTTTATATTTCAGCATGAGGAAAAGTGCCTTATAAAATATAAGTCATATCATAAATGTTATCGGTCATAGAAAAACTTTTTCGCGTGAAGGTTACATCACTTAAGTTTTGGTAGAAACATCTACAGAAAAGAATACTATAACAATTATGTTCCATACAGATTGTTGTAAATCAGCATCACCGGAAATTAACGTTTTGACATCAGAGAACATGCAGCCATCGTATTAGCAGGGGTAACACTTGTAAATTATTTTATTTTTGATATTTGTTATATGAAAGCATGTTCGTTGTCGGTGGCAAGGCGGTCTATTTCGTTGTTGATACATGCTTGAGAGTGGCTAAATTGATATTAAATTTTAAAAACTTCAAAATCAGGGAAGTAAACAGATTAACGATCTTGTTATTATTGAGTTTCTTTGGTCTGTTTTTGTTAGGCCTTGTTGGCTTCTCTTAAATATGTTTCGTATTAATGGAGACAATGAGCGTGTTGCGAGTGAATTTGACACGCAAGTCATTCTGACCTTTGAAATAAAGGGTCAATATGCCAGTTGATGAGGGCAAATCTTGAACAAATATGGTGCACGTTCGCTGAACACAGCACACTATGGTCAATGAAATTTCCGCTGGAGAAAGATCATCGGGACTTATGCCTTACCGGGGCGATCAATTCGTGGTCTAAGAAGGTCCTACCCCATTCCCTTCCTCACCGGACCCCTAGTCGTCGATCATTAAACCCATAAACCCTATCGCATGTTGACAGAGACTTTCCCGGACCTATCAACGATTTAGAGCGGCCGATTTACAATCTGAGATTAGCAGGCCGAGATGAAGTGAGCCGATCGCTGGCACCCTTTTACCGCTTACTCCTGTCGTTCTCCCTCCCCACCCCGTGACCCGTCCCTACACTCTAATATCTGAAGTAAAACTACATAAAAAATGACATAAAAGAATAAATTCGTAACGTTTAAACTTCAGATGCTATCTTTCAGAACTTAACATTTTTCCACCTCTTATCTTTATGGTCATTTGTTTCAAACAAACTATGGATGTAGGAATATTTTGATTTGCCCCAAAATATGCCATTAAGGCGCACCATTGGTTTTCTTATCATCTATTCTAGGTAAAACATCACGTGACATTAAAGATAACACGTTGGCTGACTCCCTGTACATTACAAATAACGCGAGAAAAGCCAATCGTGTGCGAGAAAAGCCGATCGTGAACCTAACTCAAATATGCGGCAAAAATTAAGAAGGAGAGTACAACAAGCGTACCAAGCCTGAAATAGTATATGACACATTTTATACTACCATGTAAAAGCATGTCAGAAATTATTTTGAAAGAGGTTTTTGTTCCGAAAAAAGACTTAACTAAAACCATTACCACAAAGCTTTGGCTTTCTTTGAATTGGTCAAACATGTAACCACTAGCAACGCAATCCTCGACTTAATTAAACAACCTTGAATATAAACGATTTTGTGTCGTTTAGAAAGGGAATTTTAACTGTGTTTTGGTTATATTGGTATATATGACTTTCTAAGTTTGAACATATGCTAATTCATAACATTTTACAGGTTGAGACCTGTCCGGAATTCGAACGCGCGAACCTCCGAGTCAGGCATCAACTCAGCCAACCGACCTTCAAGTGCGACCGACCTTCCAGTGACCGGCCTTCTATCTACAAGGTTTGGACCACCTACCCACAAGGGAAAGAAGGCTGAATGTGTTCTAAACTAGATATATCCCCAAAATACAATCTTCAGTATGATGTTGAACAGAAATCAAGGGAACGAACAATTTATATGCTTTGGTAACTTTTCAAATCACTATATCAGACCTTACTACTTATATATGAATGTCACTTATTAAGCTTTATATATTCTCCACAATTTATTCATTTGCCCTTCAAGTGTTCACTGTGAGTGCTTATAGTGATAACATAGAAAATTGTTTGCTCTAATGCAACATTATTGAAAGTGATTATGTTATATTCTGCTATGTTATTGATGTGTTCGTTGAGTTTATTTTTTATGAGTGCTGCTTACATTGGGATGTTCTTAACATACGTGAAAATGTCCATACAGTTATTTATTAGGAGCTTTAAAACAATTCCTAGATATTCACCTTTTACTGGATGATGAACCAATACCAAGAATATTACCCTTGGGTGTTACTTTAAACAATGTATTACAAGAGAGCTTCCAAACATTTAGGTGTATCTTTAATAAATGTATTGTGTCTAAATTGATAATCATTTCAACTGATTGACATCAAGAAACACCGAGAAGCAGATTTAAATCCAATCAGTTATTTTAGTTTAACAACCAAATTTGCGTATTTCTAGTATCGTCTCGCGAGATGTATGTAGGTTACTGATAACAACTCGAGATAAAGATCAATAGAAAAACTTGTCCCAGTGACTTTATACCAGATTAATGCTTGATTTCTGGGGGCAGACTGGTTTCCACTGAATTCACTTTCGTCCAAGTACTGTTTGTTATTATACTAGGGTGATACAGTTATACATAACTTCTTGTGCCTTGCTAGTACTTTTAGTTTGACTTGGATTTAATTAATCTAAAGAAAATGCAATATGATCACAAAAATCTATGGTTAAATATACATTCTAATTTTCTCTGTGTTTGCTTTATGCTCTTAATCGTGCCAAAAGTACATTTATACGGATAGTGCCTTCTCGCGAAATATAATAATGTTATCCATAACAACTTGAGATGAAAATCTATAGAAAAACTTACTTGTGTGAGTTTATCTACAACATGACATGGTTTGTCCGTTTTCAATCAATCAGCAGCCATGTACAGGTGGTATTTTTGTTGGGAACAGATTGATATTACAAAATATTAATATTAAATGAAAAACGGTGACAACACAAGAAGCGCTTTCTCTAACCATGTTGTTCAATTATGTTGCAAACATTACGCATGATTTCGCTTCGCTTGTTATCTTTGCATTTCCCATGACACAGTTAATTCAGCACGGGTCAGAAAACCATACTATAGGTCTATATATGGATATTTAGAGAAATTCAACAAAAATTGTCTTTGACCATCTAAAAATCTTTTTAACCATGTGTTTTTAAAATGAAACTTTATTCCCTATCTCACCATTTATTATTCTGAACTAGCTTGGAAAATATGTGTAATCTGTGATGTGATTATAATTCCTGCAAGGCAGTTCAGCGCCTCATTCTAAAGAATATTCTATCAAATTTATTTCCGTGAAGTTTGCGCCAGGAATCTCCGACATTGCTTATTTTATAACGTGTAAAACAGAACGATAAGGGAAATACTCTTCTCAATTAGCATTGTATCATTTTCTGGACGTTTTATGAAACTAATTTCACGATAAGTGGCTTCAAATTATTTAAATATGATAAACGCCAATTAATTTTCAGAAAATTAATATTAAATTAGTTTTCTGCATTCATTCCCTCTGGCGTTCCTTTTATGGTTAAATTTGATTAACATTTTATATCATTTATTAATGAATCAGTAAACAGACAAAAATCTTTTCAATATTGTCCCACTTTTTCTCAATGTGAACTCATGTTGATCAAATAGCAGTCATTTTGTTTCCCTATCCTCCGCCAGATGGCGCGATCACTTGACTGCAGATTTTCTCAGAGAATCGGGCGGGAAACATCTTCTCAGAGGCAGCCAACATCTTACTTTTTTAATCAGCGGAACTTTCCAAATGATCAATTCCTTCTTGCATTTCTCAGTAAGGTTATTCAACGTCACGCTGTTGTAGTTTACTCAAGTCGTTTTCTGAGCTTCATTTGTGGCTTTGAGAATATTGTAGCGCATGACGACCGACAGGGAATCTCCACGAAGAAGTCGATGGTAGAGAGTCTGAGTAAGTGGGTACTTGAGTTCCTCCGAGTAACTCCCCCTCCCTGCCCGCGGCTTACTTCTGTACCGCAACCCTGTTCATATCAACGCCAATTCCACCCTAAGTGGATTAGAAATTTCGCTGGCATCGAAATCATGGCGAGAGAAGATAGGCGCTAGTAAAAAGCGGTCTTTGTAGGACGGGCTGAAGAGATTGGGGCCTTGAAGCAAGAAGAAATTAGTCCTCATAAAACTAGTGTTTGACTTCAATTAAAGGCGGCTTGATCGTAGGGCAGTAGTGGACAACCTTTCAATTCCTCCAGCCCCCGTCCTATTATCTTATTAAAGAAAATTAACCCTGCTGTCATGTGCATCAGCAAGTCTTGATCACTCCCTTTTGCGGATAGAAGAGCGGATCGAAGCGAGTGGAAACGACTGTTTACACAAACAATATTTAGCTCTAATTAGCCCTTTACAAAGACGTCTCCCCCACAGCAAAGTAAATATTCCTCGGTGAAATCGCAGAATAAAAAAGATGATGGAAAGTAGTTAGCTATACAAGAGCCCGGTCGGGGATAATACATTCTTGTTTTGCCTCCAAATGGTTGGAACAGAACAGCGAAGTCAATTACTAAATTCTATCTTCACGCTCTTGTATTCATAGAAGTCTTTTTTCCGACAAAATAGAAATTTCAGTTTTGTCTTTTACTTTTGTTGAAAATTATCTTTGTTCTATATAGATGACGATCTAGAACAAAGCCGACAATACAACCGATTCTTAAAGCACATATACAATGGCTATAGAGATATTCAGTTTCCCCTCTTTATATCTTTAAATTGCATTGTCAATTATAACCTTCTATTCAGTGGCTTTTCTTCCAAAATCCATTCTACATTTTGCTACCAAATTAGGAAAGCCTGGTTTCATATCCATGTTTCCAGTTTTACAAATAGTTCTTGATCAAATTGGTGGATTACTTTTCCCTCGAACGATTTTACTCAGGCGTTCAATGAACTTAGGGTTTTCTCCCTCCATTTATGGAACTCTCCTCTAATTTAAAATGAATACCCTCAAAATAAATAATTAAGTTAGGATATTGAAATAATCGATAATTCCGGAAATAATTTTTCAAGAACCTGCTGATATAGTTTTTCGTGTGCACTGAATAGAAATCACTGAGGCGAAAGAGGTTACTTTGAACACAAACAGATATCAACTGCTTGGACAGTTTTTCTAAATGTTCAAAATAAGTTTAATCTACCTTATGGATGTTGGCGGGATTATTCACTCGCCATAGATGTTTCTGATCACGATATATAAAAAGCATGTAAGCATCTATGTGGTGATAAAAAATGTGTAGACAAACGTTAGTACCGGTAGTCTAAATTACACTGTGAGATGAAAGCCGGTTCTCAACATTTTTGACATTGTATTTTACATGTGTGATAAAGATCAACATATATGTTGAGAAAATAATTTTGCATATTTAAAGAAATGTTAAAGATGTCAAGTAAATTTAAAAAAACAAAACACAAGCGAAAATATTTCAACATACGTGATAATGCACACATAATCTCACATGTTAAAATTTGGATATGTCATAAAAAAAATTGTACATAAGAAAATTAGAAGCAAAAATAATTCAGTATATGTAGAATTATGGAGTTTGTTTGTTTGCATGGTGAATTACACCGTACTTAAGGTTTTTTCACTCACATGGAGAATTATGGTAGAATTGATAAAACGAATCACCGTATAGCACAGTTTTGGGCCAATGTTTGATACATATGATCCAATCACATATTGCTATAATTTGACTTATCTTCACGTTCTTTCGTTATCAATAAAATCGTATACGTAATGTGTATAGGTACAGTGTGCTCTTCCTATATGGTTAATGTCATGTACAGGGTATAATTACTTTATATGTATGTTATCCATAATAAGTCAAGGTAAACATATAATGAGACACTTTTAATTGTTCTTCCCCTGTACCTCTGTAAAATCGGACCCAGGTGTACATTTAAAACTCTATACAAGACTGTAAAATATGAATCGTTTAGCAGGTTCTAGAATTTAGTCAACGCCCAATCATTTTATTTCCCAACACAAACAAAGCTCTCCATCCTATGTGGAACTTCTTTTTATTATACCCACCTATTTACAGAATTAGTAATATTATGTAACCCTGCGCACACCTTTGATAATATTGAATTGGTTTTCAGGTTGGACATAATGGCGTACACATCTCGTTAGTTATTCTGCATTTAAGAGGGTTTATTGGGTGTAGCGAGCAATGTAATCCGCTGCTTGTTGGTGGTCCGGATTCTACCGCAGCTGCGAGGTTTAAAAAGAAAGCAAGAATAGAGAAAATAGTCCCAATATCCCGAGGCTACCTCCTTCATATACCTGTGTTGTTTACTTCGTTTATAGTGATCCTTTTCATTTCTTTTGTCCGGGTACTTGATGGTTTAGCTGTCAATAATAGTGCGAGCTAAATCGAATCAATGGACAGAACACGTGTTCAACAAAACAACTCCGTAAGAACAATTTTCCCCCACAATGAGGTGACACTTGTATGGTATATATACAGAACAAAGTTTTCTTCTCTTATATACCGCCCATGTCACAAGTATTTCAGCATTTAACAGGTAAAACGTGTACACAGGCCAAGCTTGACCAAGAATAGAGACCAAAGACTCAAATATGTTGATATAAAGAAGTACAGATTGTTTATTGTTCTGAAACATTTAAGCTATTAAGATAGCGCTTTATTTCAACAGAATGGGAGATCAAAATAAACATCGTGCTAAATAAAATTGAAATCCATTAAAATAAGCACCTGAAAATCGTCGTTAAAATAAATAAATTTAAAAAAAATTGCTCCGATGGTATATTCGAAAAAAAAAACAAAACAATGGTAGATATGGAATTCTATTAACATTTGTAGGGGAAATACTGCCTTTAAGACGAAAAGAATCCACGTACGCCGATCATTGAGGAGATTGGATTATTTTTCTTTTGACTATATAGAGAGGTCATTTATTTTAAAATATAGAAAATATCAACCTATTATCTGTACCCAAGTTATTAGTGGCATCAAGTCCTTCATTAAAAATCGACTGGAATCAAATCGATATCAAGTTTTCCATTCGTGGGTTAAAGTTTTAGATAGAAAATGATCAACTTTCTCAATTGAACAAAATTAGATTACATTTTTACTTCGGTTACTATCTAGTATTAGTCATAACACCTAATTTTGTTCAACTGTCATGACACATTCTTTAAATATATACGAATACAATACGGGATGATGGTCTGTTAAAATATTAAACTGTCATTATGTAACTCAATTCTCCTAAAACGACACCAAATTCATAAATAACGTACAATGGAACAAATCGAAACATAAGTTTATTGGCGATGAAGTAATATTGAACCGACTATTTATAACAAATGAATTAAAAAATAATATTCCATAAAAAAAAAACAGTTTACAATTCATCAATAAAATATTTCATATACGTACATACAAAACAAAATATATTTCCAAGGAAACGTTTAAAATATGACTTGGTGACATTAAACAGATATTATTTTATTAAAAAGTGAACAAAGGTAAGTTTTGAAAGAAATATATATTTTAAATTGCTGAATTTAAATTCTGATATTTAAACAGAGCACCTCGTCCGACTGAGATGGCTGACAATCTAGGAAAAAGTTTTTTCAATCCAATTCACATTTATTATTTATTTTGACACGCTTTGTCTAAGGAACAAGAAATGGTACTCAGAGTAAATGGGCACTGCTGACAGTATTGTGGGTTTAAGGCATTAAGTCCGAACAAACCAAAGAGACAGTGTTCTTCAGCGATTTTCAGCCATTGCTAATTCATAATAAATGAAATCTGAAATTTGTGAAGAACGAACGAAAAAATGGTCGATTTATGGAAAAGGGATTGTGTTTGCTTACGTTTCCTTTATTACGGGTCAATAACTCGAGGTAAAACTAGCTTGCCTTGTAGAAGGTGATGTCTGGAAGGCGTCCATAATTCATGATGGTGGCCATCGCTGTCTTAGCAATTGTCCAATTCCTGAATAACGAAACAAACAAACAAAGTGTGCATGAGAGGAGAGCGATTATCCTTTCAAAGACCCGCATGCGCTCTCCAATAATATAGTTTAAAGAAATGAGTTGTGGACCATGCATCTTGATGTTGATATATCGTGAATAATACGTTAAGTACCCCTGGAAAAAGGTCGTTGTCTTACGGGGCATAATGCACAAATCACTGGCCAAAGCACGGTCACATTAAAATTCATGCGGATTGGTAAATAAACGGGATACCATAGACGGAATATCAGACGACAGACGTAGGAGGTTTGATAGCAGTTTTATTGTATCCTCGCCCAGATATCTATTGAGGGCAACTCGATCTGTAAACAACTATACACCACGTCACTTTCTACAACCGACACAGCATATTAATACTTTATTATCATCCCAGAACAAAGTTTTATCAAACAAGTTTTAAAATTCTACAGAATGGGCATCTGATTTTTGCTTGATTTCCGTATGCATTGTTCTGTTAATAGTGAATGAATCTCTTCATCAGTCGGTGGTTTCAGATCCACGTCTTGTCCAGACCTGTGGAACTTCAGCAGTTTTGCGAGGAATCTATAAAGCACTATATAGTTGGCCGGCAGTGGATTAATTGTGGACATATAATAAAAGTTCAGTATAGGGCTTTAACGCGATTGACAAATTGTATATTTATGACGTATATTACCAACGGTTGAATTGAGAAATCCCACCTCAAAACGATTCTATCAGATGCATGCTTTACTGTCCAGCAACCATAAACAGTGCATGCGCACCATAGTAGTTTATTTTCAAAAAAATGCTTCAATTGTAAACACAATCTGTCAGATCTTCTGAGGAGAGAATTCTATACTTTTATCAACGAAAGTTTCCTTTGTTAAAACTCACTATTGCATGAATACACAACTCCAGTACAACTCATTTCATTATACACTTTTTTAAGTGCATTATCAAACTATTGGGTATTCAAAACTTCTTAACTTAAATTTGTTGAGTGGAAGATATTTAGCGAATGGCACGCACTCTCCTACCTATCCACTCATCCACCACTAAATCACAGAAAGTCTAAAAGTTGTAACCATTTACAGAAATTCACTTTCTTATAATGCACACCTACATACTGTTCAGTCTGTTATTTTTGTTGCTGCCCATAATACAGAATTGTTGATTAAACTTTAAACAATGTATACCTTCGCGCGATTTTGTTGACTCGCTTTAAATATTCAACTACGGTGATTTTCCAAGAGGTGTAAATCTATAGCCACAAAATGTCAGTTTTATTATCTGTATGGTCTAATAATGCTTTGTACAACCACTGTGGAGGTCACAACATGCATACATACATACATACAAACAAACATACATAAGATTCAAATCAATGACTTATAGCCATCACTATGTAAACTCACGGCTATTATATACATATAGACAGTTTAATAGTTTGGAATACTAAAATACCATTGAATTTAATTAAGATTAACAAATAATCAATTGGATCAGTCTACACCTAACTAAAAACTATAATGGTTTAGTAGTTTCCATAAACCTTAGATCAGACAATGTACTAAGCGGCCAACCGTGTCCCATTGCAAACATTAGAGCTCTTGAACTAAGGAAAGTATGCATCGATGTTGTCGTTACTAAAAGTGCATTCTCACGATTTCAGGGGATTTCCCTTATTTGTGGAGTTGTGATTGGTCGATTTGTTACATACTTTTTTCTCGACCAATTAAAATACCGCAAAAGAGGGGAATTCCCTAACGTCGTAACTACAAATCGCATCTTGAAAAACCATCTTTAGAAATGGAAGAACATAAGAAGCTCCAAACAATTCCCGTCATATGGTTAGGTTATAGTATATAACTAGTTATAGTTGCAGTAGAACATAAGCGCCATTTAACTAAAAAGCCCTTGAGAACGGCGTTAAACACCAATCAGTAGACGGTCGATAAATATTAGATACTCCCTTACATCCATATCCTCTTAAGAGCCAGGGTAATGTTCTTTGTTAGATTTTAAAGCCATTCAATATGGTAGCTTTTTGGGGGAGTTCGAGTATTTGTCGACAGAGATGGACATTGGCTTAGAATTTCAACTTGCGTCTCGATAATGAATAACTGGACAGTTGTATTATAATTGTTTTAAAACAAACAAGTGTTTGTCTACAGGTGTGGACGAGGGGTCATAAGCGGATATCATTAGAGTCAAGGCCCCCAATTCGGTGTAACACGCAAAACAGTAATCAGACCATGCAGATTAGAGATTCCAGAGTAATTCGCCAAAACAGCCTTGTAACTCATGCAAAAGAGAAGGACTCAAAACGCTTGGATGCAAAACAAATAATCCAATGAAATTTATAATAAAAAAACACAGACCAAGACGAAGAGGAGAAGTTATCAATACAAGAAATAGTCCGGGGCCGTAAACGGAAGAATGAACCTGTAGTTAGAACATAGCAAATTAAATTCTTGAGATAAAGAGATTAAATAAAGCTTTTTTCAAATGATTTCATCTTCCATTTATAAATGCATATCGCATAGCGGTCACATAATTCATACTTTGGTCTACCAAGTTCAACAAAATACAATACAATAGACTTCGCTTCTCTTACCGCCATAGACTGAAACAAAGTAAATGCTAGATGGATAACTCTCTAAATAACGATGCTCATTTTGGCGGTATCCGCAGCCTTCTCGTCACTTTAGTTATATGCGCATAAACACAGTTTCATACTGCGATTAAGCTGCGGTTTTAAGCGTATTCTTATTAAAGTTCAGGTGAAGCAGGGTTCGTTTATAAACATAAACGTTTATCCACCATTGTAACAACCAAAAAGTGATTTTAATGGTGCACATATAAAGCTATTTTCCATTCGCGCAGGCTTAGAGATGTTAAATTAACTACGTTAAATTTATGGCTAGCTGAAGGGTGACAAGGTGGGGGATTGGCGTTCAAGTGTGGGGGCTGGAACAACTAAGGCTATACTAGAGAATTCATTATTTTAGTTTTAATATCCCAGAATAATTATGCCATGTTTCCGAATAAAATGCATCAGAAATGATTCGTCCAAAAAAGCAAGATAACCCTAAAAATACAAACCTAGACAGCAAATTTGAACAAAACTTGGATAATATTTGCTCTCCCCTGAAAATATTCCTAAAAATATTTCGTAATACAAAGGCGATTAACGAATATCAAATTTAAAATCAAACAACGAACAATTTAAATTTGAAGCAATCGATAGCTTTGCACACACAAGTGATGATAACAATGAAATTAAATTCAAAATGCTACAAACCTATTTTAGATAATACTCGAAAAGCGGAGTAAAAGAATCATATGATAAATCCGACGAGTAATCCGATGCACATATAACAAAGGTTTACTCCAGTAGCTTTACATCGGAGAACATAGGAGACCAGAGTCACATCTACGAAAATCGTAAGAAAAATAAACCAAACATGCGTAAAATTCTAATTATTTAAATTAATTACAGCATCGCGACACACTTAGAAAGCTTTTTATAAACCTATATATAAATTGTTTAAGTAAAGAGGGCAATCTCATCCACTCCTCTCCATAGGAACCTTATAAACGCAAACAAGCGTGTGCTACAAAGAAAACTTAAATGCAAAAATAAATGCAAAGGATCTTAAAAAGCGTATCCAAAATTTGTTAAAATTGTTTAAGGTATAAGCTGGTGAAACTATATTTGATGAAAACAAGTGAGATTATTTTTCTTTCTCTTAGCCCGATTAACCCCACTACTTTCCTCAGTGTGACTTTTAGTAAAAACCATTTGGTCAAGAGAAAAGCAATGTTGACAAAGCCAATCTTAAAGAAAAGAGAAAATGCCCCGAGCAAACTAACCCTACTCTAGACGGCTTTCCATTAGTTGCAGTGGCGAATCGGCACGTTTGTCAAGAGTTACTTCCCCTGGTAAGGGTTTATTCGATGTTGATCCGATATGGTTTAGACAGCCTTCAGCATGAGGAAGGGAGATGGTTAAATTTTATTTTAAAAGCGTGGGGAAATTATACATACAGTTTATTTTAATAAAAATACAAACTAAAATTAACAAAACAATGAATGTGCATACCCAATAATATGTAAAACACACATCAGCCTTAATTGGGGAACTGAAATATAATTTAGATCCTTAATAAATAACGCTAATTTCTAACTTACTTACATAAGTACAGTTCCAAATTCGTTTAAAGAGCACATTAAATATTTTATAAACATTAAGTAACAGTACTTTATCGACATCACTTTTGCTTCCTTATTTACAGGAATAAATCTCTATGCTATTTAAAAACGTCATATACTATGTGTTTAACCACGTAATACTCCAGTTTACGCTCATAGGCCGCACCAGTTGGTAAAATTGGATTAGGTGGGAACATTTTAATCAGTGTTAACAACAAGTATATTTTTTTGGA
>JAVFBX010214615.1:0-11738 GCA_034783855.1 Mopalia kennerleyi | reverse complement strand
CTTGTTTTCCCGAGATGTCACTCTACTGTGCTAACGTGGGCTCAATTGCACGTGTCTCATAAGGTCACGTGACTAGGGACACAAGGAAACATGCTTTATCCTTGATGTATGCTCGCACGAACTGCATGCCTGGGCACGTCGGAGTTGCTGTGTGCTATGATGTCTTTGACAACGCATTTAATAATACTTAGTTTCAAGAAAATATTAGAAATTTATGAGTGTTAAGTTTCTTTTTTGACTGAGTATATAATGAAACTTGTTTACATGTCCATAAGATCGAGTGATACAATGGTCCACTAATGCGAGTGTTCATTAGTTCGAAAGTTTAAAGACAAAACGCACAGTAGTTGACATGTTTTGCTTTACATCGACGACTCCTTTAATTGTTACACAGTGAATAATTTCACTACAGAATCTGATGCGTCGGTTTGATACTGGTAACGTTGCTAGAATAATAAATCTTACAAGATCCATTAAAAGTTAGAAAATTTATAGGTGTTTGTCCAAGGCGACAAGGAAAAGTACTTAGTAGCCTGTAACACCAGTCATTTATCAACTATACTTACTATCTGACCTGTCACTGCCAATCTGTTATGTCAGTTAACGTGTGCGCATTAACGCCTTGGTCTTCTAGAGAAACGAATCAGATCGCAAAACTTCTCGTAACCGAAAGGAAGCTAGTGTAATAAATCAACTGACCACCCGGAGTTTCTGATTGCCTTTGATAAAGCTGGGTATTACACCATTCGGTCAAGCGGACTCTCAGCAATTATCTTCTGGAGTCACAGTTTCCCCTCAAGAAAACGGCGAACAATGTTTTAGTGAGCATCCTACCACGAGTCAATATATATGCCAGTATATTAAGTATAAGGATACGCCAGGAATGGATGTACTGAAATAATACATACAAATCAGCTGTAGATTATGTGATTATTCTTCAAAACCATTTAACCCTAATTCATATGGCTTAGACATCAATGGAAAGACACTAGATTAGGGTACAGGGTACAGTTGTGATATTTGTAATGTATGGACTGACAGCGTTCGCTACGCACAGGTCCAGCAGATCCTCTCGAGCAGTAAAAATATTGCGAGTGGAGAACTTTTTATGGTCCTTGATTTTTCACACCGATTACTTATTTCGGACATCACAGGGATATTGAATAATTAAAACTGATGAATCCTCTTATGTTCTAGATAAATTCCCCGAGACCCGTTTCTCGCTGTATGCTGTGCGTACTATTCAAACTAATGCAGGAAACCGCCGTTGATCTCATTGGCAACAAAGACAAGACAGACACCAAAAAAGACAAACAAACCCACCATAAACAGATCGGTTAGTGTTGCCCCATTACTATGAAATCATCAGGGCAACACGAAGCTCATATCAACCTACTGATCATGCGGTATGGTATGGGGGATTTTCAAACGTGTACCATTTGTCCTTGTAGTTACGTGGGTGGACAAAAAATAAATTTTCAAACTTTTGACGGGGCACTACGTAGCCTTAAGAGTTGAATCGCTTGTGATGCGGCCCTATATAACCGTAAGACTTGACTCGTTGTGCTGGGGCCGTATGTAGCCTTTATACTTGAATCGCTTGTGATGGGGCTCTATGTAATCTTTAGAATTGGCTCGCTTGTGCAGGAGCCCTATGTTACCTTTTACACTTGACTTGCTTGTGATGGAGCCCTTTGTAGCCTTTAGAAATGGCTATCTTGTGCTGGGGCCCTATGTAACCTTTAGGCTTGGCTCGCTTGTGATGGGACTCATGTGACATTTAGACTTGGCTCGCTTGTGCCGGGGCCCTATGTAACCTTTAGACATGGCTCGCTTATGCCGTGGCCCTATGTAACCTTTAGAATTGGCTCGCTTGTGATGGGGCCCTATGTAACCTTTACACTTGACTTGCTTGTGATGGGGCCCTATGTAACCTTTAAACTTGACTTGCTTGTGATGGGGCCCAATGTAACTTTTGGAATTGGCACGCTTGTGATGGGGCCCTTTGTACCCTTTAGGCTTGGCTCGCTATGTAACCTTTAGACTTGGCTCGCTTGTGATGGGGCCCTATGTAACCTTTAGACTTGGCTCGCTTGTGATGGGGCTCATGTAACCTTTAGACTTGGCTCGCTTGTGATGGGGCTCATGTAACCTTTAGACTTGGCTCGCTTGTGATGGGGCCCAGTAACCTTTAGACTTGGCTCGCTTGTTATGGGGCTCAGTAACCTTTAGACTTGGCTCGCTTGTGATGGGGCTCAGTAACCTTTAGACTTGGCTCGCTTGTTATGAGGCTCAGTAACCTTTAGACTTGGCTCGCTTGTGATGGGGCCCAGTAACCTTTAGACTTGGCTCGCTTGTGATGGGGCTCAGTAACCTTTAGACTTGGCTCGCTTGTGATGGGGGCCTATGTATAAACCTTTAGAATTGGCTCCCTCGGGATATGGTCACTCACCAGAACAGTAATATATATTTGTTTTGTATGTTTGATTGGGGTTTAACGTCGTACTCAAGAGTATTTCACTTACATGACGATGGATTGTCCACTCCACACTGTTCCTGGACTAATTACGATTCTTTTTTTTACTGTCAAGCAGGTGTGCATTGTTACGAGATAAAAAAAATGGTGTTGGGTCATACCTATTATAGACGTCTCTAAATACTTATAGCCTTGTTCTACAGCTGTATAGACTTTATGTATGTAGGTTAAAGCTGACATTGTAAGACGTCCATTTTTATCCTAAAATACAACAAGACATTAACATGTTGGCACTGTGTTTCATTTCATGTTATTTATGACCGGAAACTATTATGGGCTGTTACAGAAATGAAAGGATTAAGCCCTGAATTTGTGTCCATATCGCTATAAATAAAGCCAATTTTAATTTCCGTTCTCCTGCCTTTAAGTCTCCGCGAATCTCCACATTTAAGCTGGATGTCTTTGCTGAGATATTTAAGTCTTCGTCACTAACATGATCGGCAGGACAGGTGACGGCCTCAACCAGTTTCTGGCCGTTACATATACATCACGTGTGAGTGACAGACGACAGCACTGCTTTTCCCGCCAAGCGTCATTCCTCACTAAATTTAACTTGTTTGATATACGCTCAGAGAAACTATTTGATACCGAAAATAAAAAAGAATAATAATTTGAATGTAATCATTAATGGGAAACATTTGAATTAATAATTTTGATTGACTGTGCTTTTGGAAACAATGTGTAAAACTGAAGATACTTGTTGATAGTTTCGGCATGCAAAAAAACTCGTATTGCACAAAAAGGTGTGCTCAGTGTTCCTAAAGGGCAAATCCAGTTTCATAGTTAGATTTATTTGGTCTTGGCCACACAGAGGTATGAGGATGCTTGTTCCAAAAATTGAGTTGCCTCAGTAGATATATTAATTGTTTGGACTATTGATTGACAATCTTCAGCGGTGTTCGGAGGTGCCTTAGGCCGGAGCGTGCAGGGTGATTTCTCAGGGTCCAGTTCCATCTTGTTTTTTTTAACCAAACAAGGACAGTTCGTGATGTACGGTTGAGACCGACACAACAAACAAACAAACACCTATGGTTACACACTTAAATTCGTAATATTTAGTATCAATCAATAAATCTTGTTTGTGATGATTTCCCATCAAATATAAACATACACTTCAAAAAGAATTTATTACATTTATAAATATTAAAGATGTTGCCGACATAGATCTACTTAGACATTATATATCTTATAACATTAAATGGAAGATAAGTGTCCTCTAACAAAAGACGTACATCAGACGAAGTTGACACTAGAGTAATCATCCACGAGAATCAAGCAAAGTTCAACACGGAATGTACATCAACCAACAATTAAGGGGAGACTTGGACAGTACATTAACTGACCAATCAGCTTGTTGTTTGCTGTATATAGACAACCTTCCGCGAAACACTATTTTATAGAAAAACTTAATAGATTTTCTTTCCATTCCAACGAATCCAAAAATGTCACACGAGATTCCCTGTCCACCGTATTGAAGTAAAAAACAGTGTGGACAATCTGTGGTCATACAAATTAAAGACCCTTTAAGTAAGACGTTAAGCCTCAAACAAACAAACAAACAAACAAACAAACAAACAAACAATAAATACAAATGCTGATATTTTTTCTGGCTGTTAAATAGAAACTTATTAATATTTTAAGGACTTTTTTTTCCCTGTACCAGTTGGTCAGCTATAACTTTATAGTAATCGGAATACCTCCAACATTTTCCACCGTAACAAAAATCCTTTTTCGTCGACTTTTGTCAAATGATATCAAACCACAGGGAATTGTCCCGGAAAGATTACAAAAGAAGTGGGGCAAAGCGTGTATAAATAATTTAGAAGATTCACGCTGAACATACTGACGTTGTTTTGGATATTCTCAATGGGAACAAATAAATAGGTCAGAGCAGAATTGGCTTATGGTTAAAGCAACTACCGAAACATTGTCAGAAAACAATAACAGAATGTTGTATCTCAATAATTTTATGAGGAATCTGCATGGTTTTCAAATATACGACTTCGACGCAAAATACGTAGACTCCAAATATTCCATAAAATATTTGTACGGTGTTCCTACAAATTATCATGACAACCGACTCCTTCAGCTTACATCCGTAAGAAATCCATCCCCGCAACTTTGGATTCTGGATTTTAAAAACTTGTAAGACAATGTAACTTTGAAAAATAGTTGAAAATAATAACTAAGTTTAACATTTACAGTCCTTAGAAAATGTATTATGTCTGTAGCAGACCTAACAATATAATTTTCTATCGTACACTCTTAGAAAAATAGGGCCGTGGCTTAGTGGTAGCGTGTGCGCTTACTCAACTAATCCTGCTTCATTGTACCGTTCATCGGATTGAGTCCGCCTATCGGCCATCAGGTATATGAGCAAGTCACAAGTTGTGGCTCCGGCAATCGCGGGGGTGGTTTTTACGAGGTTTCCTCCCGGTTTTCCACCGTAATAAGGCAAGGTGCAGTGTGAAGTGGACAATCCGTCGTTATATAAGTGAAATACCATTGAGTACGACGTTAAACCCCCATTAAACAAACAAACTTAGAAATATATGACCCCCAACACTTTAAGGTTCTTCAAAGAACTGATTTTGTCGAAATGATTCCTCTTTTCTAGAGAACCCTCAACGAACTATTTTTCTAAGCGTGTATAAGGAATGGATGTAGTCTCGACGACGACCATTTTTTATTAACTTCTTGACAACAAATATCCGTCCATGCCAGTTCTCATGTCTATTTCATTATAAGGGGTTAATCCGTCAAGTAAGATAATTCCGGGTTATGGTTAATACTAAACCTAACCCTAAAACTAACCCTTATTTTAACTGTAAAGCCCAACACAAACCTAACCCTAAACTAAACCTAAACCTAACCGTAAAACTAACCCTAAACCTGACACTGAAATTCACGTCATATCTTACATGATGGACTGACAGATTTAGTTTGCTTTAGTTCAGTTAATTCTGTGTATAATTAGCACCTCTGTCACTATGTCACTGTGCCTAAAACGTATCTGTATCAAGTAAATGTATTTATTGGAAGCACTATGAGCCATTTTCAATGCTCGCCTGAGCATCAGGTTAAAACATCAAATAAAAGAGTTGCACCTGAAATCGCCAAGATGACAGGTTCTTCGACAGTCACAAGAACCTGTGCGTCTTTATCCGGGGAATGTCCAACCTATGTCATCGATAGAAATAGCAAACCATACCAAACCTAGAAGAGACTGTTAATGATGTCAAGCAGTACATATTTTGGCTTGTTATGTTATGGTTAAAGTAACTGTACAGAACCTAATTAAATTACAAAAAGGAGAACAAAATAGAATGCTAGAATGTGACGTAATAATGGTAATATGATTAAATATCGTGTGCATGAAAGCTTAAATCTGACATGTGAACATTTGCGAGTTTTCCCAACCTGGCAGACTAATTTCCGGAAATAAGATAATTTTTTTCGCGGTTTTCCTGTCTTTTTTTCTTGTTACAGCGGATGTTGACTAACGATCGTAACAGTTCCTAACGTAACCCTGTAAAACCATACATAGGCTAAAATCTCACAGGGCTGACGGGGATAGTTCGGATGTTTTCAATGGCGCTGTTTGAGAGACTGTTGAGCAGATTCTTAAGGGATTTTTATAGCAATAATTGCATGTTTTCAATCCAATAAATTACGTTAAGAGGCAAATAAACTCAATATATTGACCAGGATCTAGAAAATCCGTGTAAGATTTGAGAAACTAGTTCATGTGTTTTATTTGTGTAGCATATAAGTGATAAAACCAATGTCCTTTAATTCAACATTTGTTGTAAAAATACAATCCTTACAACACTTGACCCTTTTATAAACATCCTCGACTTCCAGACGAAATAAGATGTAAAGTTTGATATTAATGATTGAATGACCTGATTGGTTCTTAACAAATACCGAAAACACTTTCATGGAAACGAAGGTTTAACAGCATCTCTGGCTCCAGCTCTTGTTAAGCTGGGACTGTAACGTCTTGATTGAAGCAGCAAATACATGTAGTTCAAATCATTGAACGTAACTCATATGACGGCAACGTAAATGTTTATGAGTTAAACAGTCCAAACAAAATGTGTGAAAATGCGTAAACAAAATTAAAACCATTCTCATAATTGGTTCTGTGTTTTCTACAAAGTAGGTGATTTTTTATGTGACCCTGGGGCGCATAGGTGGCCATAGTACTCAAACAATTTGATCTGGGATACTCGACGACCGTTTTTCTACAGGAGCTATATAGTCAACGATAATCAAACAATTTGTCTATACCACGACTTGTCGAAGTGCTTTGATCCAGGTTACATTATAAAAGTGGCAGCTCTGTTTTAAACATAATAGTCAAATTATTCAACATACTAGATTGGTAACTTTATTACTTTTACATATTGTGAAAGATCCATTGGTTTTCACTGAAAGAACCAAAATGCTAGTGCATGTAAAAAATACGGTTGACATTTTATACTATGTATAATTGCATTTTATAGCAGATAAAATGACCCAAGTTACTCTAAATTCAAACGGCAGAAAAACAGCACAAGTATACAGAATAAACTTATATCCATCTGATGCATCATACTTTGATTAAAATTGTCTTCAGCGAAATCACTAAAACAAAAGTGAGATAAACAGTTCACCATAGATTTTACAGGCATTTCAATGTTTCATCAAAGATTGTTTTAAAATCTAGACAAAAATATAATAAAAAAATGACCCTCTCTTTTGATGTCTCTCTCTAAAATGCAACAGATGTTTTTTGGTGAACCGTTTTCGCGATTTTTTTTAGTCTAGAATCAGTCAAATTCTGAAGTGTCCCAACAAGGGTTTTAAAGATTGACTATTGAATGAGATTGGGTTTTCACGTACTTTCTTGCTTTACTTGTCAAATACAGGCAGTCAGATAACGTGTTATCTTTAACGTCACGTGAGGTTTTGCCTAGAATAAATGATAATAAAGCCAAAAGTGCACCTTAATGTATTAAATCCAGTGTACAACTGATGTTATACCACGTATTAAACATATTTCAATAGGTATTGTGAGGGGTCAGATATTGCAGTGGAATAAACACTTTATTCATCATAAAACATTACCGGAAAGTTTGACAAAAACCCTACAACAGAGTTCCTATTCTCCTGTGATATTCTCAATACATGTAATACCAAACACCTCGCGAAGGACTCACCGAAAAAACTTAATCTTAAAGGCTTAAATAAAGCGATTTATAATTAAAGTTTCCAATTAAGTTTCTCACTAACATAAAATTGAATGTTTAACGTCAATTGAAAAGGATACAAAGATAATTTGTTCATTTTGAGACTAAGAGGTCGAGTAAAACCTTGGTGGTTTTAATTTTGATATATTATCTGATATTACAGTTAGCTGTAATTCAAGTGGATTAAAATAATATTTATTCATCAAAATTAGTCCACGATTAAGTTTATTTCTTAATTCGAGTAGAAAATGCAGAAACAAAAGCACGTTGATGGTAATACAGTATGTCATTATATTTTAAATAAAATAGAATGTCGCATATGGTATATCCTAGTGTTTCAATTCTAAGAACTGTAATGTTTAGAGAGGATCAAAGGAACTAACGGTATAAATATTGATATAACTGTGCATCAGTTTACGTCTGTTTGTTTTATTAGATTTTGGCGCCGTACTCAAGGTTGTTTCACTCATATGCCGGTGTACCAGCCCAGTGTGGAAAAGAAACCACCCGCTACACCACTGGCAACAAACAGAGACAAGACAGAACAACTACAAGACAGAATAAGCCCATAACAAACTTATCCGCGACGCATTTATCGAGTTAAATAAATAATTGGTATCTTGTGGTTTTCAGAACAGTGCTACAGACTTCTATCAAAATACAAGACTAATTAGAGAATTAAATCCTTTTGATTTTATTATTAAGCTTCTGAAAAGTTTTTACATTTCTTAGGTTTTGTGTGCCCAATAAAGAGTATTGCTTCACCTATTAGATATAAGATTGACATGCCTCCAACATACAGGGATCCAACAAGAGACACATGTATAATGCGACGAATCAATCCAATTAGCAACATTTCCGTCAGTAATTGAATGTTTCATCCAAACATTCTCTCTGTGGAGCAAACGTCCAACTTAAATAGCATACGACACATGATACATGTTTGGTAATCAACCGAAATATTGAACAGCCTTGCTTCCATGTGTATCTATCACTACATGTCAAAGGCCAATTTAATTAAAAAGTAACTTTTCTATGAACATCCCGAGTTTTACCATCAAAGTTTATTAACTTATCAAATGAAGCTTTTTTCTTGCCCTGAACTAAATTTGCAATTCTTCCATGAGATATATCTAAGTCAGTAACAGTGTATATACTTTAATGTTTCAACAGGAAGCCCGTTTTACCAAAGTTTATATAACTGATAAATCTCGGGGCTGATTTGATCTCCATTTATGTGTCAGCATAAATTCACCCGTTTTAATTTCCCCTCTCCACAGGTTTAACTCCTGGCAAGTCTCCACAATAACGTTACATATCTCTCCTGAGATTTCTTACTCCACCAAATTTAGAGGAAATTACAATCGGCATGACAGGTGACATTGGCGTGACCTAATTTCCAGCCGTGACATACATCTCGCGTGATTGGCAGGCGACAGTTTTCCCGGGCCACGTCATCTCTCATTCAACTTCACTTGTCGGATTCATTCAAATAAACTATTAAATAAATCCACACGGCTGGTTATGGACGGCTTGGGAAATCCTCAATGAAGTCGTTGCCATGTCAACCGTGATTATATTAAAAAGAAGCAGCGATGAACATATTGTTTGGACTGTATGTCTGCTGTATCAACCCGGATTGTAATATTTGGATTAGTTAAATCAACTTGTCACTTCAGATATGATCGAGTCGTCCAGAAATTAACCATTTATAGTTCTTAGTTTTCGGGGTATAACATTCGCTTCCTTACAACTGATACGATTTCACAAACTTGAGAAAATCATCGAAGTTGAAAAATTGCGGATATTCTGATTAATTGGTAGATTGGCGGACATTTGAAGTTGACGACTCGGTGTGTGGTTTAAACCGTGGCGCTGGGTTCCCGACAAGTATAGTACTATATTAGTAACATGTACAATGTTACGAACTACATATTGCCGGTTCTGGCTAAAAACATTCATCAATTATACGCAAAAAAGGCTTAATTTTGTGTTTCGTACTTTTAGTCAGTTTAGCGAAAAATAGGATAATCAATAAAATCAAGTATTCAAATTCGATCATCATTTAAGCAATGGTGTTGAATTGATCGCATGTCTACTTTGATAATTCGATCTCGCAACTCGATCTTATCTTTTTGTGCCTATTTTGTTGGTCAACTTACACGCACAAAACAAGGAGCTGAATTATCGATAAACTTCACCTGAAAGCTATCTATTACACGTTTGATTTCGTAACAACAAGCAAACGCTGAACTTTTAGAGGACTCTTCTATTTTCTATTTCACATTATGCAATCAACTTCTGAGCATGCAGAACTTCCATTCGTCACAAAGTGTCACAAAGATACCTGTTATCGTGAACAATTCTACAACTATCAACACAATAACATACTGTTCTGAAAGACCGGTGCTTAAAACATTGCGAGTTCCAACGGTTAATTCGGAAGTTGTCTTTCGTTAAATCTGAAGCAGACATTCTTGGCTACTCAGCAGTTACCTCTCGTGAATCCTGTAGACTTAAACCCTCTATTGAACAGCTACCTCTCGTGAATCCTGTAGATTTAAACCCTCTATTGAACAGCTATACCTCTCGTGAATCCAGTAGATTTAAACCCTCTATTGAACAGCTACCTCTCGTGAATCCTGTAGATTTAAAACCTCTATTGAACCGCTGCCTCTCGTGAATCCTGTAGATTTAAAACCTCTATTGAACAGCTACCTCTCGTGAATCCTGTAGACTTAAACCCTCTATTGAACAGCTACCTCTCGTGAATCCTGTAGACGTAAAACCTCTATTGAACAGCTACCTCTCGTGAATCCTGTGGACTTAAAACCTCTATTGAGCTATTGCCCCTCAGACATTCCGTACATTAACATGCATTCACCACTTATCGCGAATCCAATATACTAACATTCTCTTTTGGGCTGTTACCTCTCGTCAATCCGTATGCTATACCGGCGTAGAAGTTTGAGCGTCGTTTGCTATATTATGATGTGATATCTATATAGCGACAATATAGCTAATTTAGATATCATTTTAATCAGGCAGATACATACTACCTAAAGCCGCGGGGTCCAGTTGCTCGAAAGACAATCAGTCGTTTACACAAGATTAAATCATTAATAGAGAATTAGAAATATGGCGGATTAAATTTAATATACCTTCGAGCAACCGGCTCTTGGCTTCCAGTTGAAGTCATGCTGCCTCAACATAGCAGTGAAGAAACATCAATTGTGCCACACAACAATCGCTTGAAACTTTTTTTTTTTACTCTTAACTTTTAGATTTAAGCTACGTCAAATAAGTTAAATGAGTGAGACACTTTGGATGAGAGTCTATGATGATGTAATACTGCTATAGTAACCTAGGGTGAAAATGATTATAAACTTTCAACGTACGGAGCTACGGATACGATACAATGCCATACTCCTAGCTCTCTATTCAATCACTAGTCTAATGTTCATTGAGTTAGTGTGATGACATAGCGTTTGACATGTCGCCAGAATTGATGGATTGGTAAGGGGGATGCTGGGTGCCACAGGCTACAGTTTACAGTAGACAAGAATGACATCGCAACGAGAAAACATGCCTTCTGGAGACATACAACCCATTAACTTGGCTTAAACTCCAGTCTTTATGGTGTAACCGATAGACCAGACATGCTAATTGTCTTTGGTATTCTGAAAACCCAAATAAGCTTAAATTCTTAGGACGAATTAATGACGTGCTAATCCTGTATAGTTGCCTTCCTGTTCAGGGCATGTCGTGGCTTCCCAAAGGTACCGACAACAGTTTGGTTGATTGCTTGATTGGTGTTTTACGCCGTATTTAAGGGTATTTGGAGCCAGACGTTTTCAACCATCTAGACTAAGGCAGATTAAGATTAAAAAGACAATCAATCGTGCGGGGGGGGGGGGGGGGGGGGGGGGGGGGGGGGGGGGGGGGGGGGGGGGGGGGGGGGGCGGGGG
>JAVFBX010214604.1:0-11739 GCA_034783855.1 Mopalia kennerleyi | reverse complement strand
CGGGTAATACGCGCGAACGGAAAAGGGGACGCCTGGGCTGACTCGGGGAAGCCCGAGTGACTCGCGCGAACGCAACCTAGATAGGCTCCGCAAATTAACATTTGACCTTTATGACTGCAATATGCAATTTAAGTATATGCGCTGTAGAAACATAAAAATAGCAAAAGTACCCGATTGAATTAAAACTAAGGTTTGGCTTAGTTTGGTAAAAAAAACCCCACATAATTCACGGTTCACTTGATTACCTCCAAAAACCAAATGTATCGTACATATTAACATTTGACCTTTAGGATTACAATATACAAATTAGATGTGCGTTGCAGAAATGCAAAAGGCACACCCTAAACAACTGATTAGAGCAAATATAAAGTTTGTTTAAAAAATATTAGATATCTAGATAGGCTCCGGTATAGCACGCATTAACATTTGACCTTTAACATTGCAATATTCAAATATATACCTTATTGAAGCAGATATAAAGTTTGGTAAAAAAATCTCTTGATAGGCTGCATAAACCAAACAAAGTGTACATATTAACATTTGACCTTCAACATTGCAATATGCAAATTAGGTATACGCTGCAAAAATAGCAAAAGGTACAACCTTAGTACATGATTGAAGCAAATATAAAGTTTGATAAAAAAAATATTGAATGGTTCTCTATAGATAGGCTCCGGAAACCAAACATATTGTACATATTAACATTTGACCTTTAAGATTGCAATACGCAAATTAGGTATGTGCTGTAGAAGTGCAAAAATAACAAAAGGCACAACCCAAGTACGTAATTGAAACAAATATAAAGTTTGAGAAAAAAATATTGAACGGTTCTCCAGATAGGCTCCGGAAACCAAACATATTTTACATATTAACATTTGGCCTTTAACATTGCAATATGCAAATTAGTTATGCGCGGGAGAAATGCAAAATATCAAAAGGCACAACCTTAGTACCTGATTACATTTTTATAAGACTTTCCAAGTGTGACAGACGAAATAACGGGCGGACATTTGGAGCACTATATACCCCCGACTACTTCGTAGCGGGGGTATAATTAAATACAACGCAAAATAGTTAAAATCTTAGAAAGCATTCTTTGTTAAAGTCTAAACTTTAAACCTATATGTTATCAACAATCAATGACTTGTTTGAGGTCTACTGATGATATTTTCTCTCACTATGATATCAGTTTACTTGTATGTATGTTAATGACTATGATAGGCCGTATATACTTAATGTATAACGATATACTTTAAGAAATTCAACCATCACAATCTGTCGGCATTTCACAAAGGTTATCATTTAGTTCTGTAATCATTTAATCAAGTGAAGCATAAGTTATAATTTTATATATTTTTCAGAGGCCACCACAACGACACCGTATCTTATAGGCAAGATAAACAATACAGCCGGTGGCACGGATCTACTATACGTTCTAATGCTTGTTGTTATGTTTGACGCAGCGCTAAGTTAGGATGGTCTTTAAACAATCCACTCTGTAAGTCGTTGCGTAAATCAATGTACTCTAGTTGATACGACGTTAAAGAAATAAAACAGTTATGCTTGGAAGGCATTAAACATGAATATCAGAAAACGTTTGATGCATAAGATGGTCTCCACAGAAGATACCCCTTTGACAAGATCACCCCTTTATATAAATGCTTGACCATCTTTCGCAGACGTTTTCGGAATATATACGACAGTACCAATAATTGGAACATGAACATAAGACTTAGGCTTATCGTATTATCCAATTGAACACATCCCTTTTATCCTGCCATGATGTGCAATTATCCTCAGAGGATCCTAACTCGTGATATAAAGGCCTTCTGGTGGAACTGTTTGCCCAAAACAGAGAGTGATCTACAGTGTAAACGGATATTTAATAATTGTTATTGGAGAAATTGGCTTTGTTTGAGTAAAGCTCATCAACTGGACTATTTTTTTTATAATCTCCTGTGATGCTCTAACACGTTTAATCAAAGGACTACAACATGTTGAGGATGTTTGATCTCACATCATTTTTGTAACCTTTTACAAGAGTATAATTTGGGTAATATTTGGATGAAAGGGCTTGACAAAGTGTCGGCATATATAGTATGTCTTATGCGACACAACTACACATCGTACTCAAGGGTATTTCACATATATGATGACGGCTTGTCCACTTCACACAGCTCCTTGCCTAATTATGGTGGAAAACCGGACGGAAAACTCGCAAAAAACATCCCCGCGACTGCCGGAGCCACATCATGTGGCTCACTCATATACCTGATGGTCAACCGACGAATTCGGTCCCGTGAACGGTACATCGAAGTAGGATTAGTAACGATACACCACAAAACCACGGCCAAAGGCCCTGTTTAAAATGTCAATAGAATTTTATATGGTAATAGATTAAATATTTTTGGGGATATAAACATTTTTATGGATATAAACATTATACATGTTATATGGCAATAGATTAAACATTTTTTTGGATATTAACATTATACATTACAGATTAAGTTAATGGAACGCAGTTCTCCAACTCTTCTATTTACTGTTTGTTAACCAGTGGTCTACAAAGCAAACTACAGTGTTATTTGTGTATGAATAACATGATCAAATATAACTTGTCTCGTATTTATTTAGCAGCTATCCATACTTTATATTACAAACTTATAAAAAAAAACATTACTAAATTTAAGCGCAGTTTATAATCCTCAATATGCAATATAGCTGGTAAAAATAATATAACTAAAGTAACACTAGATGGGTATAGATTCGCGTCATTCAATCATTACAATAGCAATTCTGTGGTAAAAATTAGTACTGGCATTAGTGACATCAGGCAGACAAATATCAATTTAATGAATGGCATAATAATGTAATCTATACTACAAAGAGTATATGTTAACAGACAGAATACAAATGTGTTCAACAGTTATTTTATATGATTAAAACGACAACTATCACACGCGTTAAACGATTAAACTCATAAGAATACATAAGTATGTAATTTCCTTATTTAATCCACACATTGGGATGAGGTGCTGTAACATATACTTCTGTATAGTTGTTATCTAGTTATTTGCGAAATGTTTCATTATAATCACCAGAAATGTGGTTAGGTTTTTATGTTGGATTTAAATGGCGATTAGTAAACAGCTGTGCAACTTTTTATTTTATTTCCAAACAAATACTATTTTGATTTTTCTCTTTGATGTGAAGAGAATACGTAGGTTAACAGATAGTGGAATTCATCAATGACAACATTTTAGTTACAAAGCGAATCAGTTCCTAAATTTATGCCACATTTGTCTATCCACTAGTTTCGATCGGCAGTCGATGATGGGTAATCTGTACCGAAAGATGGTTCTGTGCTGCTATCTGTGCAATATGATTAGATATGGTTCAAAGTCCACGTTCGTTTTAATCTGAATAAAACGCTGTTTTCGATGAGTTTTTCATGGCTGATTCCTAGTTATTGCCTGTGTTTTGATATAAATAGGTATCACTTAAGCCAAGTTTAAATTCAGTTAGATTTTACAAAATGTATCTATATACTTTAACGGTGCTGATGCATGTTTTCGCAATTGTATAGAAGCCATTGTTGCCTCTGATTCACCAGTTTCTCGTTCTCCTCCGATACGGGGAGCATTCAAATCGCGAGTACCAGGCAGTCCAGAATACCATTCATGACAAACATCCTGCGACAAAATTTTACTCCTATGGAATGTCTCGAAAAGACCTGGTCGTTTTAACGCTATGTTGTATAGCCCACAGTCACCTCACACAAAACAACCCCACCTCCAACAACAAATCGGAACAAAATGTTAGGCAACAGTTCTACACAGCCACCTCTATGTAAGACTTGTTTGACAGCATTGCTGGCAATGTTGTCATATAGTCCCTTAAACGCATCGGTGTGTATCTTATAATTTAACTTTTATGACGGACTGTAAATGACTTAAATTGACAGTTTTAAACACATAATTTACGTTTTTTACATCCAACATGAAATATTTTATATAATGATGTGTTTAATTTTTGACCGGAATGTAGGTTACTTTCGGTTCGGTCAGTTTTTCTTTTCGATGTGGACTGCTCAGGGTGCTACTGATTGGAATTCTCTCTAAATATAAAATATGGATAAATAAATAAACATGTTCATGCACTCCACAGCATAGCTGACATATCGCTGAATGTGGCGTAAAACATAAATCAATCAACCAAACCTTGGTTTGCTTCTTGTACAGAAATAAGGACATCTTTTAAGATTTACGGGAATGTGTTTCGGCAGAATTCTGAAATAATGAATTCAGTTGGTCATTTATCAAGTTAATATCTGTTGCCGTGACTGTACGGAGGTTTACTGAATTTATATCAATTATTATCCCGATCTTTGTTCATGTTCTCTATTAACCACATGTGTCTTCCATTTTCTCAAAGTATACTGTGATGTTTTGTTCTTAACCAGTATCTAATTTTAACTGTTTTTAATATCGTTCCCCCAAATACAAGATATATTAGTTTCTGCATAAGTCAGTTTTAATGTTACTTTAATAGCGCGATGTCTTTAAGGTATTCAACTTAATAGATAGAAAATATTGGCCCAGATGTTTGAAGAGCTGTGGGACAACAATGGGTTGATGTTTGTGTCATCTGTAAATGTTCCATGAAATTTGCGCTCAAAGAGTACTAGTACGATTGAAACAACTATAGTTAGGACGAAACAAATCAGGTTTTGACAATTTACACCGGACAACTGTGGTCGACTAATCGACTCGAACCTGTAAACGGTGGCTGAATGAAGGAGGACCAGTATAGCCCACGACGCTAACCACTGAGCTAAGGCCGCGGGTCCATATTGAAATAAATATAGATATCGACTACATACACGTAAAGTACTACAGTCTTCATTTCCAGCAAATTAGCTATAGTGAGAAAGGACGATGTAAATTTTGATTGTCAAGGATGCTGAGGCATATATATTGTACATATTTTGAGAGAAAAATGTCCTTACCTCCACCGGGATTCGTACCCGGGACCTTTGGGTTACATGCCCAACACTCTACCGACTGAGCCACAGAGGCTGAAGAGAGAGTGAGTCACGAAGTTTTACCCAGTGAGGGCCGCGATGCCCTCCCTAGATAAAGCACGGACTCAGGGACCCTAAATTCGCATCTACTAGCAAGTATTAAATATATAGGCCTATATCTGTATACCTGGATATTTAATATATGTGTGACCATGTAACCGAATTATAAGCAAACTTTATTTTCTCTACCCTTTCTCTGTCTATATATATATAAGGTGTTTGTCCTACTATTGTATTTTGATCTAGCTAATAAACAAATCAATCCTTTGATGAATTTCTGATTTATTAAGAAACTTTACACCTGCATACACCAGCTTAAATTACAATGTCATATGTTAACATCGTTCTCAGCCCAAGTTTATTCACCCAGAGCACACCTATGTAGGCTATATATCAACTATTGACATTGTTAGCTAACACCGCTCCATGGAAGTTTCTAACTTGGATCTGCAGCGTCAGTAAAATGGCAAAATTTGTCTAGTTGGAACGTTTGAAGCCAGTTGGTACATGACACATTTTAAGATACGAATTCTCAAGTTTTTCATTTTGAATAACCGTTCATAAATATGATTTATGTATTTTTTAAATTTACAGACGGATCGACCGATATATCGATTGATTGTTAGCCAAATGCATTGGGCAGTGTATCCAAACAATGGATAACAATGAAGGTATTTGTTTAATTGAAAAATTAATATTCCTGAAAAGCTATCAAAATGCATCACTTCGATACATACTACTCTCCCCCCTCCCCGTCACTTATTCAACTCAGACTTTGTCGTGAACTACGTATATCTGCGCAAGTTATGGACCCCTAAAGGTCAATGATCGATCAGGTCAATGATCGATCAGGCGTAACACATAGTTTTGGTAAACCTTATACCCGATGTAATATAACCGCTAATGTCAATATTTTCGTTGGTAGGCTGGTGTGGTTTATACGCAGTGCATGTCGGTAAGAACTCTGTTTGTTCAAAGTCGACATGTAAATATATACGTAACTACATGTATATCATCGTTTAATAGACATTGATCTATCTATCGATCGAATTCAAAATCACAGAAAGGCTCTGCAGAGTCTTTCTGTGATTTGGAATTCGATTTAAATGTTTTTTTACTTAAAACACTTAACTTTCTTAAATTGAAAATTCCTTTCGAAGGTCATATAATATCCGGTATCAGGTTTATTTAACATGTAAGATAAACCTGATACCGGATATTATATGACCTTTTAAAGGAATTTTCGATTTAGGAAAGTTAAGTGTTTTAAGTTTTTTTTTTTAAATTGATTTTTTTTAAATGACTTAGTACAGTTCCATTTGCTAAACTAAACAAGACTTGTCAGTGTCCCTTTTATTTTAACAACTTCTTTCTACTTTGTTTAATTATTTATAGACATATATTTGGCAATTCACAGGGAGTGGTTCCCTTGACTGCTGTATGAACATTTCGGGGTTAGTGTTTCTAAAAGTTAGGGTATTTCAGAGAGACAGCATTGGTGCCTCTGGAATATTCACTTCAATTCTTTTCTAATGAACAGATAGCTATCGATAAGCAAAAAGGGGCAAATAACTGATATAATACTTAGCCCGGTCTTTTAAACCCGATCCACACACACGCAGTGTCGACACCGGATACTATAATGGTCACTGTGAGGACACGAGGTCTCCCTTAACAACGGTCATCTTTTGCTTATTGTGGTGCGGAAAATATTATAGCGAATACTATAATGGTTTCCGTGAGGACACCCGGTCTCCCTTAATAATGGTCACTTTTTGCTTATTGTGGTGCGGAAAATATTACAGCAAAAACTATAATGGTTTCCGTAAGGACACCCGGTCTCCCTTAACAACGGTCATCTTTTGCTTATTGTGGGGCAAAAATATTAACACAATAGACGCATGTAGATATTCTTCAATCCTATTTGTTTAATTTACAAATACGTTTTAATAAAGTGAGCAACCATGTAGATATTTTATTATGGAGAAAGAACACTTTGCTAGACGCCACCGGGATTCGAACTACAGTCTCTGGTAAGCAGGACCAGCGCTCCACCCGATAGTTAGGCCCTACAAATGCTCACTATATAACGGCCACAAATTTTCATTCGGCGAATATATATATACATTAAGGCTTTACGTACGTATTTGTTGTCTACAGACATAGACTTTTGGCATATATAATACCACTGGTACATTCTGGGGTACTGAGGACAAGCAGATTACACAAATATTTCTGTGGGCATATAACATGCATCTTTAAATGACAATTAGATATCTTCCTCTGATAATATAAGTATATCCTAAACAGCTTCAGATAGTGTATTTTCGTTATTTTGGGATAACACTTTTTAGTTCAACAGTTTCTAGTTCAGAAAATTGTGGCTGTGATCGACATATACTTACTTTATAGTTTATTGTATTCCTATATCATAAAGGGTAATGAGAAATAATAAAAACTTATAATTGTTTAACCTATTTTTTTTTTGCCAATCTATAACAAGCATTTTTCTATTCATATCACTCACTTAGATCCATGTATTTTAGAGGCTACTGTGGAAAGTTTAACCCAATACCCTAAATTTCAAATTGTTAAACTTAGATTTGTTAGAAATAACCGGATGTAATTCCAGATAACAATAAAACATAAAATCATATCAACTTACTTGAATATCAGCAGACATAAATTCTGTAATCACACATTGTTCCAGTAGCTTTTCGGTGAACTCTTCGGTCCATACGATATTTTTTGATAGAAAAGTCGCATTGTTTTGAAGAGCTGATTTCTCTTTAGCATTCATGTTGTACTCCAATTCTTAGGTTCTCACTGGCAATAACAGGCATATCTTAGAAGCCACTTCACTGTAAGGGGAAGACATTTATCAGTAAAACGATTGTCACCAATATATGTAATAGACCATTTTGGCACCGACACAGACAGTCCTAACTAAACCGTTGTTATTTCTCTACCACGCTGAAGGGGTGCTTAGGTTGAACTTGATCCAGAATTACTAACAGGGTCTATTGAACAGCTTTTAACTGACGGTGGCTATATGTCTGTAAGGCGTGATACCAGCCGCGAGTATTATATTTTAAAGTAAATTTGGCCGCTTGCCATAATAATTCGGTGGCATTCCACGTGGTTAAAGGTACTTATTGGTTTTAGCGTGAAGTGTCCTGAGTGTTTACTGTAGGGAGGGTTAACTTAAACCACGCTTGATCAAACTTTTGTGACCCGTAAGGTTATTAAAGCCATGCCTGAGTACACGTTTAATTATACTGATTGTTTTCTAATCTGGCGCCCTTCAGAAAGGTTTATATTGTTAGGCTTTATTGCGATTTTAATATTGTATCTAACCTGGGTTTAAAAATGTGCAGAAATTTGGAAAATATGTTTCACTAGCCGCCCGAAAATATTATTGAGCGAAGTTATTTTTTCCACTCCAGTAGGTCAATCACTCAGCTGCTAAACCAATAAGATCACTGGCTCACTCGCTTTCTATAATCCACTATTTACTGCGTCATAACTGTGATATTATATGTCCGACTATAGTAACTCGTGATCCCCTCAAACGGCACAAAACGACACTGGCGTATATATTGTGTGCGGGGCCCTAGGCCTGTCTGACGGCTGGGTCGGAGGGGAGGTGAGGCCCTAGGCCAGAGGGAAGGCGAGGTCCTAGGCCGAGGGATGGCGAGGGACGGCGAGGTCCTAGACCGGGTGGAAGACGAGGTCGGAGGGAAGGCGGTGTCCTAGGCGGAAGGGAAAGCGAGGTCCTAGGCCGAAGGGATTGCGAGGCCCTAGGTCGGAAGAATGGCAAGGTCCTAGGCCGAAGGTATGGCGAGGCCCTAGGCCGGGGGGAAGGCGGGCCCTCATTTAGTGGACCTTTATAAAGGTTTTCCTCTTTTTAAATTAAATATCTTGATTCAAACGACTACAGATGAATTGCCACCTTATAACAAATACTCGTTTGACTTTTAAAACTGTGTTAACTCTTCACAACTTTAATCAACAGACTCATTTATCACATCCCATTTTACATTGTGTATCATTGTACTGTATGTTCACCGAGTAGAGAAAGTGACGTATACCCTGGCATTCAGCACGATGGACAGGGGGGACAAGAGGTGGAGCTGTTTTGGTCGACTATCCCAGCCGAAGAGATGAGGTTCCGGCGACCACATAACGAAAGTTAGGAAGCGCAGTTCACTGTGAGATTGAGAGTCCGTCCCATCATAAGACCGATCTTATTTTGTACAACTCTATCACAAATTTACCAATAAGAAAACATATCATGTGCTCATAAACATTCTTTCCTTAGTCAGCTTATTGACATTTAGCCTTTGAATCAAAATATCGTGTTGCCCGGCTAAAAAAGAGGGTCCAATGCCGCCGAAATTTCAGATTCTCTTCGAGTGAGTGTGTAAGTACCGAACAGATACTCGTCAGAGACGGGTCAAAGCACAATTCGGTCTATTCCCCTTTTCACATAATTAATGATTGGTTGATTGATTGGTTGATTGATTGGTTGATTGATTGATTGATTGATTGATTGAGTAGTGTTTTACTCCGTGCTAAAGTGTATTTCGCTAATAAATATGGCGGAGGTGTATTCCAACATTAATTGACACTATAGCACAACCAAGATATGAAGCATTTCAATAATGTTGGAAATGTAAAGACGGCATTGACACTCTCCAAACAAACTGCCCTTAGCCAGAGGGCAGAGATAGTTTGGAGCAAATCAAGAAATGGTTGAAGGAAACCAGATATTGTTCGGAAGAAACCAGAGACTGCACGGGATAAAACAGAGAATGTTTTCGGCAAACCAAGAAAAGTTTGGATAAACCAAGGAAATTGGGAGAAAGCCAAGAAAAGTTTGGAAAAAACCAAGGAATAGGACGAAACCAGAGAAAGATAGGAGGAAACGATAGATTGTTTGGAAGAACCAGATATAGTTTGGAGCAAACCAAGGAAAGTTTGGTTGATTGATTGGTGTTTCACGCCAAGCTTAGGGATATTTCACTTATATGACGGTGGTACAGGTCTTCCAACAATAATTGACACAAGCACAACCAAGATGCGAAGCTTCATCATATTATCCTCCATTGTTAAGTAAAACAGCATTGCTTCTCTTTAAACACACTGCCCTTATCCAGAGGGCTACATAATTAATGAGAAATACGATTATTGTTAAAAATGAAGAATTATTATTTCCCAATAGCTACATGCTGAGCAGATTTAAAATATTTTAGAATTATTTTGCTAGCTTGGGTAACATATGTTATGTAAATAAGCTAGAATGTTAGTAGAATATCAAAACATGTAGATTGATAAGCATATTTTATATAGACCGTGACCTGGTCTGTGGTTCAAACAAAAAAGTTGCATTTTGACAACGTTATATTTGTTGTCATTCGTATATGATCTTAAAACAAAAATAAAAATTTAATGAGCTACTCGACAAACAGTAAACGAGAGAAATACCGATATAGTGAAATTGAGTAAGTCCATTATGAATCTTCTTCGCGCTAAAATTAACGTTGGGATCAAATTTGAAGAAAATCATTTCCGGATAAGTTTACGGCGGTAAGATAAAAACTACCAAGTGTATAGCGAATATGAAATCTCAGGTATAGCTCCAGCACTTAAACATACAAAGACTATGGAAACAGGACCCACAGAGCTTCTGGGACCTATGCCTGTATGCTCGTCAGTATTGTCCTGGGATAAGAGTGTGTAGGTAGGTGTTGATTAGGAAGTTGATCAATCAGCCAGAAGCTATTAATAAGATTCACCAGGTAATAAGGCCTTAATGTTTTATAAACAGAGACGAATAGATCCCAGTAACGAAAAACACACAAAATACACTTTGAAAGAGCCCAATTAAATCCGTTTACCTATACACCAGAAAGGTGCAGCCCTATGCAAAGTTAATATCGGTATAACAATACCCATTGAGCCGTGTCCGTACGTTCATTAAATCCTCCATTTAGACGCAACCGCCTGTAAACTGTTTGCATGTAATTCTTCCGCTGTTGGTGCCAATCTTTTGTTGCAAAGATATTCTCTAAAGCCAACAAAGAATAACGTTTCTGAAAAGACGACAAAGGTTAAGGGTGGTCTGTTTAGGATTAAAAATACTATCTGCCAGCCAGAACAACGCCACAATAGTTATTTGGGTATTGGTTTTGAGGTATATACTGTAAGTAATATTCAGTTTATATTCAGTACCACTCAGTTGTTAGTTGACCAGAAGAATCACGGGAGCGACAGAGTTTCTTTTAAAGTCAGAATATTGAGCCGTTAGGTTTCAAGACAGATTACCAATATTAATTAAGAAGTATAAAGATCTATCAATATTTACGCCGGTAACTCAACACCGTCAATACAACGCGCATGGCAAACCTTATGCGAAAATATTCTTAAGGTTATAAGAGACTTAAAAGATCTTAATATACAAGGAGTTTTTAAATGTCTCCTTTATCTCTTTCTTTGTTTAAGATCATCGTACTATTGGGACATTTACCGTTGAGTATAGAAGCTTTTCAACCTTACGATTGTAGAACTGTGGCACAAAATGTATTTGCTACCTGCATGGAAACGGGCCGTGGTAACCCCAGTGTTAAAGCCCGGCAAAGATTCCTCCAGTCCCG
>JAVFBX010214593.1:0-11741 GCA_034783855.1 Mopalia kennerleyi | reverse complement strand
CCAATTTTTGGGGCGACCTATCAGCCACAGATCAGCAAATAAAAGAAGTGCCAAACAAGATGGCCCGGGTGTATCTTGGAGTCAATGTCTCGACGTAGGAAGTAGAATTGACTATATTTTAGAATGCCTGATGCTTTCAGAGCTTAAGGCGATCTGTTTGTGATGTATTTGTAGAACGCACTGTGATTGTCCTGCATGTATCCAGTCTTATCTTGCCAGTGTCGTCGAGAGTTATTCCATTTACCCATTGGGATGACACGCGGCCATGTGAGTGAAATAGCCTAAAGTGCGGAGTTAAACTTCCGATCAAACATCAAACAATTTTGTATGAACGTAGTTGTTGGTAATTTGAGATACGGTCGCGTTTGTCCTATCTTTGTAATCAAAGAACACCAGCAGAATTCTTGCTGGTGTTTATAATTGGCTAAATATTTGCATTACAGAAGGTTGTGGTGGATGTTCCCGAGACCAGGTGGAAATCTCACTTCCGGCTTGTTCAAAACTTGAGATTTATGACTGCTCCAAAGAAACTCCGTACGTACCAGAGTATATGCGTATCCTCTCCATACAATATTTGGACTTATGTTTACTACCAAACCAGATTAGTCCAGGCCCTTGCTTTGACAAAATCCTGTTCAAAGGTGTCACTAAAAATGTATACATCCGTCAGTCTATATTTTTCAGATTTAAATTAACCTTCATAACTTAATTTGTCGTGAGTTTAATTTATTTATGGATACAAAAGCTAATCTCAATTTACTTTCTTCGTTATATCTGGTAAATAAATGAAGAGAGAAATATTTGCTTGCCGAAACAGAGATTCGAACCCGGGTCCTTTGGGTTAAAGGCCCAAAAATCTCTACCGACTTTATTATACTGTTATTTTAATTCATACACGAACTATGAGCAGATCAAAATTGACCACTTTCTATTGTGTTTTTTATTCGCGTGTGTGACTGGATTACATTTCGTCGAAAAAAAATGTCTAATTATTTAATATTAAAATATCGGTTCTTTTGTCAGAAAAAGAAAGAATTCTTGTTACAAAGAAACTATGTATTGTTGTTCACCGTATCAACTACAGGGAAACAAGTGTTACAGTAAGTATTGTGAATATTAGTTTTATATAGTGTTTAAATAACGTTTGTATTAAATATATGCTATGGCATACAACCATCCTCTAAAATCTTTTATTTTTAATTTTAAATTGAAAATGTTAAAACTGATGAATTGTAATTCATATAGCTGAACATGTATGTATATTAAAAACAAATAATCACACAGTCACAGGGATGTCGACTAACTAAACCACTAATCGTCTTATGTGTTTTGATATGTTTTATGTATATAACATACAGGCTTCTGAAACGTTCTTAATCTCGAGTTGTTATAACTAACTAAGCTACAGAGAAAGAGAGAAAGAAATGGTGTTCATGCGTATGTCCGTGAAAAAAGATTTAACCCATTGTGTTCACATTAAACGTTATTTTGCCAACTTGTTCTTGTGTGGTACTAATATTTTTTCTTTCCGATTTCTGTATATATTATATATCAATTGTAAATATGTTACTTTTTGCAGTACCAACTTATAAAGCAGCAAGAGTTCGAAAAGGTGAGTACTAAGAATAAACTGGGTGATTTACTTTTCCATATAGTGAAGACCGGAGCAAATGGAACTTTGATTTTCGTAATGTCTAATAACCCATTATGGTGTAGAAACTTGACATGGGTATGGGGAAAGTAATGTAATTGATTCCAGATCCTGGGCAGGATAGTTTGGCAAATTATCGATTCCTCTTATTTGAGGTATGCTGTTTTGAATGGTTGCGAAAAATGTACGAAACAGCCCACAAATAAAAACTCCACCAAACTAGGGATCCACTGAAATCGTTATCGCACTGTGGACATACACATTTACTAAGGTTTCCTTGATCCTTGTTTATCTAGATAGACCCTCATATTGTGAATCCATTCCAATATATAATATTGTACAAAGGACATTTTGAAAATTATAACACTTTTATTATTAGCATGTGTTAATTTCGTCCAATAATGAAGGAGCGGATCGAAGAGGAGATGAAGATAAACACCAAGTGTTAACATTATTCGCCGTGTTCTGTTACAGAACCATGGGGTCCATGGTCTGATTGGTCGGTTTGTTCAGGCACGTGTGGCGGATGTGGCTGGAGGTCACGTGAGCGAAAATGTGTTAAAAGACGGTGCAGGTATACTATGGTTCTTTGACAAAAATGTACGGAACTGCGGGCTGACCAGTCCATAAACTGTGTGACTGACCAGTCCATAAACTGTGTGACTTACCAGTCCATTAACCGTGTGACTGACCAGTCCATAAACTGTGTGACTGACCGGTCCATAAACTCTGTGACTGACCAGTCCATGAACTGCCATTTGGCCCAAAATCCCCTACATTTGTATCATATTATGTGGTATTTCAATGTTTACAGTGGAGATACTATCAGCGGAAGTAACTCAAAAACATTTCGGGCCAAAATATCGTTGTGGGCCTGCATCGCAAAATAGTGACCGCAACAAGCACATGTAAAGAATAGGGAGATATTTAAATAAGACATAATATTCGTAAATATTTAACTTTCAAATACCTTGATTATTATCAACTATAATTTAACCCAATGATAAACAGTTCAATTCAGGAGTAAGCAATAAATCTTACGAATTGTCTCATTTATAACAATTTAAAAATATTAATATAAATATGAATAATTACAGTCAATTATTGTTATAGATTATAGATGATAGATTGTCCTTCCTCTACATGAATTAACACTCTATATATGTACATATCAAACAATTCTCATCTTCGTCGAGACATTGTAAGACCAGTACAGTTGAGATTAACATTAAGAGATACGGTGAGAAAAAGGGCAGTTTTGTTTGTTGTTTATCTCTCACTAATAGCATTCGGATTGATTAGCTGATTCCTAAATTTAGTTTTCTTATCTGCTAAGTTTGGAATCATAGGGCTGTCTTTACGGGGTGATTCTCTTCATACAGCACTACGACAACAACAACAACAACAACACAAATGTGTTCATGATACAAGCGAGTGATTCACAAAGCACATACTTAACGTATGCTAGCATCACCATCAAGCGTGAAGAAGGGATAGTCGTTGTCTTCGTCTGAAAGCTGTGCCAAACAAACGACCCGATTGAGTTGACTGGACAGATCTGTTACTGTTGTTGTTGTTGTTGTTGCTCTTGTTGTTGTTGTTGAACAGTTTTCCCAAACAGGTGTGCCAATTATTAAATGATGCGAATGTTTACTGTCAGCTTACCACAAACAATTAACTTTACAATACTGAAGTAGCATCATTAGAGTTTAATTAAGAAGACACTTTAGTTAAGGAGCAATTAATTCCACACGTAAAATAATAATGTTACCCTCCACATAGCGTTGGTTGTTTTAATGGTGATCTACAAAATGGCTCATCAGTTCTTTAGATTCGAACCCTTGAGTATACAAAGAAGGATGTGATGGATTAAGCGCAGAATGAAGATTGCTGCTGAAACAGACCAGACATAAGTTGATTGCGCATGTGGGGTCAGGTTATATATACCGGTATTCAACAACTTATAAATCAGCTGATCACAATCTCTTGCTTACCTTTTTGAAGAGTGACATAATTTACTTGTTCTAACCGTGTGAATTTATTGACCATAATGGACCGCTGTTGAAACCATCAATGTGTTGCAACAGTATTGTCTTCGATTTCCATAAAACATTCCATTTTACAATCTTAAATTTCTATAAAACATTCCATTTTATTTTTTTCGATTTTTAGTATAGTTATCTTGGATATCCATTAAACATTTAATTTAATCATCTCTAATTTTCATAACATACTATTTAAGTTGTCTTCGATTGCCACAAAACATTCAATACAATTATCTCCGATTTCCATAAAATATTCCATTCGATCATCATTGCTTTCTACAGAACATTCAATACATGTATCTTCTATTTCAATCTGGCGTCTGATGGCGAATGAAAAATATCTCACGGTTGCTTATATTTCAGAGGATATTATTTAGAATGGGAGAGATGTGGTCTGACCTTCTGTCCACTACCCATGGCCGTTCCTGAACAATGTAAGGTGGAGACTATTGGGACGCCGTGTGTAAACGGTACCAGGTTGACAACGTGTATTAAAACAAGGTATGGACATCTTTAATGTTTTGTTGGGTTTCAAACAAATATTAATAAAACAAATTTTATGTCGAAAAATCACTGGCCATTCGCACGGTGAACCAATGTTGGATCTAAACTTAACACACTAGACACGGGAGATAACTCTGGTAGAGTTACTTGGAACTTTGGTTCAGCAGTCGAAGAGGTCAGCGGATTAACATTTATTTAAGTTGCAATTATCGATGACCTCTTTATATTAACAAGTAGTAGACTAAAGAAAATATAGCGTTGCATTTGGTTGTGATTTAGAAAGAAAAACACGTGACCTTATTTTATTTTATACGAATCCCCGAATTGCTGGGATGTAAACTTCCCACTGGTGCACTACACGAATGGCTGGGATGTAAACTTCCCACTGGTGCACTACACGAATTGCTGGGATGTAAACTTCCCACTGGTGCACTACACGAATTGCTGGGATGTAAACTTCCCACTGGTGCACCACACGAATTGCTGGGATGTAAACTTCCAACTGGTGCACTACACGAATTGCTGGGATGTAAACTTCCCACTGGTGCACTACACGTTTTCCTGTTATATCATTGGTGCCATTTACCTCCGAACTCTCTGTGTCTTTACGAGTGATATCCTGAAATGACCTCCATTCCAGTGTGTTACAGAAGAATCGGAAGTAAAAACGGCACTGACATTACACGATAACTTGTATTCTTATCAGCTCGATGGCGGGCAAAGAGCTTGCACGCAGATTCACATTCGGTGTTGGGTATATCATATATTATATTGTAGAATAGATATTTTCAAATGAGCTAATTGCCTTTACATCCACACATATCACCTATATATAACAAGATCTGCTTCGTCACTTTGGGTCTGTTACTCAAATCGCTGCACCGTTTAACATGTTAACTTAAAAAAACAACAATATTATGCCACTTCATAATTGGTTTGGTACAAAATGTGTAACAAAAACAGAGCAACCAAACGAGTTTTGTATTTTAAATCACAAGTGAAACGCTGTGGAATGTGTGATATTAATAAAATGTATATGACAGCATCCCCCTTAAAACAAATTTCCGCATATATCTACCAGAGTTACTTCCCTTTTATAGAATAAACCTCTCCGGTGATAGTTCCCCGTCGGAATGATGGAGGCGGATCGAATATTGCACAAAAAGAAACATGTTAATCGCCCTAGAGCACCAAAGTACTTCGCGGATTCATACACAACAACTTCCCATAACAGTCCGCTCTACATTCCCGTTAGTCAGCGTTAGAATGATTGAAGATCTCCCTAAAGCATCGAATTTCAGAAATAAAGCCTGCCTTAAGGCAACATTTAACATTCTAACACCTTCATTCCTGTGGTCCTTAGTATGAATAACATTTGTACATCATTTGAGAAACTCAAATCGTGTGTTATATTTTGGAGCATGTATCATTCAATACTAGCCAATCATTTTCCAGATTTGAACCCTGTCCCTCTGACTACTTGACCAGAAGATGTTGTTCCGGACTGACAGAGGACCAATCAACAGGCCAGTGTGTCCTGGCAACCACGTGATCTCGCAACAATTGGAACCTTCTTAGTACATATTGAAACCCAAAACAAGGCTTTTTGTCACGTCTCTATTATTGGAAATGGATTTGCGAGTTTTTGCTACTTTTTTTCGTTTTGATTGTGTGTCCCGGTACATTGACTTGAAGCGATTGAATTTGATTTATTTTATTTTCGTAACAAACTGTTTGTTTCAGTTTTTGTTTGGCTTACAACATATGAGTGAGCTGATCTACCTTATATGTGGATTTTCAAGAGTTCTGACCAATGAGCTTAAGTAAGAAACTGTAAACGGCAGATGTGACCACTGGTGTTGTTCATCAGTGGATATCTTTCACTATCTCACGAGAGCAATGTGTTGTCATTTTATTATATGATGGGCTTTTCGCACCATCCTAATAGCATTATTAAAAAAACTTTCCACAACAGTGTTTTCCAAAAATTGTTTGTCAGTTTATCAAAGGAGATACCGTTTTTGTGACAACTATAGTTACTATTTATTGAATACTGGTAAATTTTACAGCTACTCGTATATGGAATGAAAATAAACCACAAAATATAGTTGAAATACTGTTGCGTGTGACGTAACACACGTAACAAGCTTTTCGTCAATTAAAAAAAAAAATTGGTTCAAGCTGGTCCTTACAGTAAAATAGCTTCTCACAAACGGACAATTGATCTCGAATAACATTGCTGTGTGCGGTCTGTCTGCACTCTTAGAAATAATGGTTCTTTGAGGGTTCCTTAGAAAAGAGGACGGTTCTTAATGGAACCGCGATGGTTCTAAAAGGAACAATACAGACAAAAACGGTTCTTTGGCATAATAAGATAAGGAGAAATACATGGAACATTTGCTCAAAAGGGTTCGATACAGAACCATAAAGGGTTACACCAGAGCCATAACTGAAGAACCATAACGGGTTCCATAAGAGCCGTATATTTCTAAGAGTGTACTTCGTTATCTCGTCTCTTATATCAGATCAACTACACTTGCTGTGTTACTCCTTTATCACGTCTATGGCTTCAATATACACCTAATGCAATAATTGGGTAGATATAAGGACAGTTGTAAATGACGTTTGTGTTGTTCAACGTGTATTCATTGTTGTACCGACGTCATGTGCCTCCTATTATATTGTCCTTGTGAAGGTGAGAATGTATCCCGGTTCATCCTTTGAGCAATGAAATCCAGATTTCGTTTATAAAGTAATAGGAAATTCATGACTAATTGATTTATTGCTTGATTAATTTTTCAACTTTGTTGTAGTTCATGTTATTCCTATGAAGGCGAGGTAAACCAGCAAAAAACAAATTATTATAACAACCATAAAATAACATGTGTTTTGTAGTATTCTGTGTAGAAAGTTAATATTCCTCCATTGCTGTGGTTACCGCATGACTAAGCTGGACACATGCTACCCAGAAGGCGTAAATATAAGTTATATAGCCTTCTGAATGAGTTGAGTGACCTTAGCTACAGTGTTGAAACATCGCAATCTATAATTGCATAGGTCGGATTTTGATGTGGCATTCAAATCGTCAATTAAGTAGACCCACCGGCTTAATACCGGTTTAGTATCCCTATCGAATAAATTCTGTATCCTTGTATTAAGTAATCATGCTTAAAAAGTTAAAGTTACTGGCTTTTCTATTAATATTCCAAGTCTACATTCAAGGTGGACGATAGAAAAATGGTGAGCCTCCGGAAACGGCAACAGATGCTGATACTTGAACCGTATTTCCGTAATTTTAACTAGGCTTATGGACGAGTTCAAGCCTCGTTTCTCATGAAAGATGCGTCAGAAAGTTCTGCATATCAAATATTATTGCAAAGTACTAATTTAACCCCATAAAAGCCAGCATGTGAAAAATAGAAACTACACAGTTATGTGCACTCTAACTGTATACATCTAAATATGGTAACACTATAGAACTCTGCATCTAGGTAACCTCTGAAATGGGAGACAAACAGTCCGCTACCACCACATGACATACACAATGACAGCAGTTCATCCCCTTCATGCTACTTGGCAACAAGTTATAGCAAAGCAGGATTGGACAATCACAACGCATAAAACAGAAATATCACAGATGTTGCGACGTGCGATGGCCTGTCATAGCGTACGAGTTGTCTAAGTCTCGTCCACTATAGAAACTCCCTTGAGAATAGGATACGTTCATCGGTGGACTAACATGCAGCCAGTTGGGATTATAAAGAGGGAAGACTGCACACCTTCGAGTGGTAGACTTTACAACCATCGTATGAATTCATAACCAAATTACTATGTGTAATCAGTGGTGAAGTAGTTCGAAACTTTTGCAATCGGACATAAGAAACCTTACAATAATATCCTCCCGTCCATTGAATATAATATGAAATTGGCTGTATGGCGCCACTTAACGATGTATTGATCCAGGAACAGCAGGCTGATAGATCGCGCGACATAATTCCAAATCCGATCTCTCGTCTGTTTAGAGTGATTGATTGATTGGTGTTTTACCCCGTGCTTAAGGGTATTTCACTTATATGACTTATATGCGATGTACTCTAACAATAATTGACACTAGCACAATCATGATGTGAAGTGTTTTCATATTATTTGAAAGTTAATCTTCCTCTTGTGTTAAGTGAAGATAGTATTGCTACTCTTCAAATACATTATCATTAGCCAGAGGGTTCGTCTGTTTGGAAACGACAGAAATACACTTCGCGGTGACTCGTTTATCGTTAATTTATGTGAAGCGACCAGTGGCCAATCGTTATATGTTCACACTTCATACTGGACCACAATCCACGGAGAAACAAAGTAAAAACTATTTGAAGTCTTCAAATTCAACAAATACTATTTTGTCCATTAAGGAGTATTTTGTAATTTTGTATAATGTTTTTGGTACATTTCCAGGGACTGCGATCTCTCATGGGGTTGCTGTTGTTGGTTGTTGTGTAGGTCGGAGATCTTTGCAATAATGCTGTCTTACTTTCATTTCCATTGTCTTCAGCGGGTAGTAATTCTGTTTCCATGGCCACCAGAAAATATTGGAGTAAGCGGAATCCTGAAAAGATACGTCATTAAGAATTATGATTCGCCAAATTACGGTTGATGGATTGGTGTTTTACGCCGTGCTCAAAGATATTTCACCTTTATAACGGTGGTGTATATTCCAACTATAATTGACACTAGCACAACTAAGACGTGAACTTTTTTTTTTAGTGTTGGAAAGTTAGTCTCTCTCCAGTGCTAAGTAAAGAAAGCATTGTTACTCTCCTTACTGCCCTTAGCCAGAGGGTCGTTAAATTACGTCTGTTAAAATCTGTAATGCTAACATTTAATAGGAAACTACACATCGACGCCTAACACGTAGATAATTGGAATGGAATTTTGTACTGGCGGCTGTTACTCCTGTTGACTACAAAAGGCCGACTCAACCTTGGTAGGTGCTATAATTGTTATGCACACAACCAGGCTAAGTTAAATCAATATAAAACCAGTTAATATTTAATTTAACGTGATTTTCAGGGGGGGCTTATTCCACATTTACTACAGGACAGCTTCAACGAAAATGTTGTAGGTACATTTAGATGCCATGAAACGCCGAACAATGAGCATTTGGTGAGATTTGGATTTGCCTTTCTTGTACATTGTGTGCTTCCAAGTTATTTTGTTTATTTTGATACATAAGAGTGCTACTAATGAGACTTATTCGTAAATTTGCGGTCCACTGAGAGACGCGAAACTGCGTTATGACCTCGGTCCCAATTTTGTTCCTAGAATAACATCCCCATCAACAGGATGATCAATTATATAAGCCCTACTAGTCATCCTCAAAATATATACAAGTAATCATTATCAATACAGGAAGATGTATTCAATTCCATGAGAGTATAAGGTAACAGTATTCACCACTTGTGGAGTATCGGTGCTGTACACGCCGTTAGGGTTGGCAAGAGAGCAATCATTGTACCAGAAACCTGACTTTCCTCTCTCGGCACAGCTGGCAACATAATTATCATTATCTCTGTCTATCGTAGAGAAAGGCATGTTGTTCAGCCCTGTCCAAGAGTCGGTTCTGGTCAATCAAAAATAATATATAAGTACAATGCATGTGTTATTTTTGTTTGCCGCCTGTTATTTCATACATATGACTGCAAACCATCCCAATTTAGAAGTGTAACACAACTCTTTATGTTGCAGCTTTAAACAGTTCAGTACGGTACCACAAACATTAACTTTTTATTCTTTAGACTGATTATATATTTTTCTCGCTATATCCGGATCGGGCGATTTTGTTTCTTGCGATAAGCGATCTGAGGTTAACAATATTTATTGTTTATTTATCACTTGAATGGCCAAAACCTGACGTACACAATGTCAGTCTGACCAACAAAATCAAGGAGAAATTATATTCGCACAAAAATATTTACTCCATTTTTTTTTTTATGTAAGCAGATCTCTTGGGTTTAATTACGATACGTACTCCTCGGGAAAGAACGCATCTCCGGCGTCTCCAGTGAACGTTCCGATGTGAAGAGTGTAACTGTCGTTCACAGATCCCAGAGAGAAATGGTCATAGTTGGCATGGGCGGAACTTCCTTCCCAGTCAGTCATGTCAATCCGTAATTCCATGTGGTCAATATCCGCGATGCTTTTAATCCATTTGTTTCCATACCAAAAGTCTGTCATTATGTTTCCAAAGCCATGAGTGTAGTCGTCCCAGCCACGGTTAAAGTTTACGGTGCCCTTCAGGCGCCTGTAAGTAGAAATATACGGTGACAAGAGAGTCCGGGGTCCCGGTCACAAAAAACAAATCAGCTTAAGTTCAATCCATCTCAATTGGCATGACGATAAAGGTCCGACTCGACAAAACAGCTTTATACTTAATTCATTCTGTGTAAAGGCCATTTAATTCATCAATTTTGAATTTAGACATTTTTTGATTTGGTCAATATTATATTAACGAATGAAAGATGCATGTACAACTTTTAAACTAAAGTAAATAAGGTGGGGAAAACTTTGAAATTGAGTGTTTTGACTAGATTCAGAAAATGGTTCATGGGATCCCTGTACTGAAGATATTGTCTCATCATGGTAGTGAACATCTCATGATATCGCTATATTGAATAATTCTCTGAAAAATCTAGAATTAATTAATTCCCACCAGCATTTATTCATAGTCCGTTTGATAGGCTTTTGTATATGTACTCATTAAAATAATAATTTTAAGTAAAGAATTTAAAGTAACAAAGCTTGGGATAGAACAAGCCCTCGACGGTTTTATTCCCGCCATGTATATTACAAGAAATTCTACCATGTAATCTAAACATGCCTTTGTTGTGGAAATCGCTGTCTAATGCTCTTCTCTGCAAATCAACAATATTTGTACAAAGCTTTTTTATTATAAAATTCATACAACTTTTGTACCTGTATTATTTAAATTACTGATCAATTCGGGAATATGCGACACAGCCCCGGTGTCTTGGATCAAATTATGTGTATTTTAGCCTCCTTAGACCGATCTAAAACAATATCTACCTTAAATTAACACATGCGGCCTATACTTCATGGGTTGTACATTTCCCACGTATATTCAGCTTAATGTCCAGTGTATCTCCATCCTCCTAGGTCGCCACATACACATATATGGAATCCTGAGTATTCCAGCTTTCCAAAAGTATTATATATCTGGTAAAGAAATATATTCTTCTGCATAAGAGACTAAATACAACAGGTGTTCTGAAAATCGACCAAGGGGTCCAGCAAGACCTTAATTAACACATGCGGCCCATAATTCATGGGTTGTACATTCCCCATGTATATTTAGTATGTCCAATAGCTCTTCGTTTTTCTCGCTCAACTGTAAAATGATTATGGTAATCCCCAATGAAAACTTTTTAAAAAGTTCTGCTCTGATTTGGATACCCACATCCAGGTAACAAGAATCTTCCTGCCACCCCTCCGCGATGAAGAACAAAGTGAACGCGTTGCTATGTGCAATA
>JAVFBX010214582.1:0-11741 GCA_034783855.1 Mopalia kennerleyi | reverse complement strand
AAATTAGTTGGCAATATTATCTTTGGAATTGAGTCACTTTAAATCTGATTTAAAACCCATTTGGGAAGACCTTTAAGGAAACCACCCACAGCAGCACTAACAAACTTAGGCAAGAGAGGATAATCAGGTAACACAACATAAACAGATCAGATTCATGTTGCCCCGCAACCCTAAGGGCGACAAAAACCCCTCCCGAACGACCCACTGTACAAACTAAGGCTTGTTTGATTGGTGTTCAATGTCATACTGAAGGGCATTTCACTTATGATAACGGACAGTTCACTTCTCACTCTATCTTTCCTGAACAAGAGGTAAAACTGATAGAAAAGACCAATGTGCTATAATATAAAGGTACATGTAGCATTGAACAGGTGCCACCATGTATAAATATGTTTATAAATAACTAAAATAAAACTCTGTATAACTCTCTTTTGGTATTGGTAGTATTTTAACCACAGTTGAACAAATTGACTATTGCCTGTACTACATTGAGTCCCTTAAGTTGATTGATTGATTGATCGATCAATCGATTGGTAGGTGTACTAAAAAAAAATTGACACTATGTGACCTTAGAATTAAAGGGTTCTAACTAACATTTTGGTCGTTTTGAGAAAATTGCTTGCAAAGTTGAATTGCAACTAGTGCTAACCTAACTGAAATATCAGCTGAAATCTTATTGGTCCTCTTAAAACTTCCTTCCTAGCTAAGCCTAAGCCCCATTGATGGAAAGTTGCAGATAGAACCCTGTTATTTTGAAAAAGGTGCCCACTAGTGAATCGAATCTGTTGTGGAGCTAAGACTGATGAATAAAGAGAGATTGCTACATTACAAACAAATTTATGGTAATTTCCTTATGTTTTATAACATATAAACTGATGTAAAGTCGGTAAAAGTTACCACCAGTGATTTAAATCTTCAAAATATTTGTAAGAACTTTGTCCTGCAGGCCTTTAAACACACTGTTAAATTCTGGGAAACTCTACAAGATAGTCTCAATTTTTACCAGACGTGTTCTGCAAATGTATATAAAGTTCTACCCCTGTCCATTTCAACATGAGACAAAGAGCTGTTCAAAAACTTGTCTCTGAGTTACATGTAGTTTAGAACAAAAGACGATTAGCAGTTTCAATTTGCCAATATCCCGGCTCTAGCTTCATTAATCTTTAACAATCATAAGAACTCAAGATTAATACCTGTTGAAAAACCTTTCTAAGAGACTTTGTCTATAGAGGCTATGAGATATCAACTTTTCTCAGAGACTTTGTCTATACAGGCTATGAGATATAAACTTTTCTCTGAGACTTTGTCTATACAGGCTATGAGATATAAACTTTTCTCTGAGACTTTATCTATACAGACTATGAAATGATTCATTAGGTCTAACACTGATTTACATACCTGTGTCAGGCTGATTAATACCCAGTTTTTATTGTAGAGAAACAAAATTTTACTTGGATTAATCAGGTTTTGAACTGTAACAGTTAACTATATTTTGCATGTCTCCACTGGGATTTGAACCTGGGGATAATGGGTTACAGGCTTTACCGACTGAGCTACAGACTGTTTAATATTATACATATGATATATAGTGTTAAAGTACTCACAAAAACCTATATATACAAAGCAAACATTAGTCTATAACCAAGTTGATATGCACGGACAGCTAATAATTATACTCTTGAGCCAAATCATATTCTTCGGAACCCAAAATTAATTTACCACTAGATAATTGCTTGGTCCCCCTGGAAAATATAGAGCTCCATTAATCAGGTAACGAGGAAACTTCACGGGGATTTTTGAGAAAGCGGTTTCAGCTGTCAATTAGGAATTCCCACAAGAGTAGACTTTTTAATCTAAGTATCAGTTTAATAAAAGATAAATTATAGGCCTATTAAGAGGCTGTCTGTTATATATTACAGTAAATATTGTAATTTATGAATGCCTAGAGTAACTAAAACACAAATTTATTACAGACTTAATAAGAGGATATTATAAGTTATTGAGATTTTCAAAGGGTGTACAGACTTTTAGGACAGTGCTGCAAACTGAGTTACCTCCCCTGATGACCAATGCTGCCAAATTTCAAGTCAATCCATCAATTTGTTGCAGAGTGATCGTGTTCAAAACATATACAGACATAAATATTGTAAATTATGCAGTGGCGGCCGTAATGTTTATGGAATTTGATGAAATTCAACTCCATCCATTGTCATAAGGGCAGGAAGCTATATTTAAAGTTAGAAGTTAACACGTGAATTCCTTCTCTACTTATCGTGTTCACAATACATACAGGCAGGAATATTATAAACTTATCTAATAACAGCCATTCAGTTTTATGGAATTTGGTGAAATGCAATCCTATATACATAGCTACATACCAAGTTTGAATTTAATCAGTGGATTGGTTTTCAAGCTAGCATGTTAACAAATCTTTATGACGGACGGACTGACTCACGGACGCTGTAGGAAGTCCTCACCCTCTCACTATAGTAGTGATGGACAAAAAACTATTCTTGGCTTCCTTATCCACAAATCTCAATGCAGAAGTATAGCCTAAACTCAGGAAAAAATGTTTGAACTTATTTTTTTGTTGAGATTATTAGAAACACCACTGTACCAGTAAAACAGATCAGGTATCGTTATATCATCAACCAGACTGCCAATAGAGGAATGTTGATTGGTTTATTTGGCAGTTTTAAAATAGCTTCTTTCTGATAGAAATTCCAATGAAGGACAGTAGAGTATCATAAAGCGGTATTTTAATTGATGTAAATTGGCCATAAAGCAAAACTGTAGACTCCATAAGATAAGACACAGCATCGAAATTTTGTTTATATGATCTTTGGCAAAAGGTTCCAATTTGAAAAACATATTCTATTGGATAAATCCATGCAAATTAAGCATGTAATTTCCATTTAATACAGCTCTGATATTTTTTAAAATAAAGACTCTTAATTTCTTGGCACGAAATTCAAAATGGAAAGTAAACCAACCGTATGATGAGGGATAAAATATTATTTCACTGAAATTTGGCAGCAAAATCTGAATTGGAGATTAAATGAAGCGACTAATGAGTGATAATCATATGATTATAAACCTCTATCCTAAAGCGACGTTGCTGGACGTAAATCTGGAAACTTCTTTTACAGAGTGGACAATTTATCAGACAGGTATGGGATTTTACAATGTATGCCAATTATTCTGCTATGTCAATTTACCACATTTTCTGACGGCAAGGATAATTCTTGCTATAATTATCCAATGTCTTTGAGGGAATATGGATTTCGTATACATGTGCACATCGCATCTTTTTGCACACATTCAGATTGCACATGTGAAAGAAAATCAAGCATAGACTATATTATAGATTTGAGTCTACAAGAATCTATTTAAAATGTCTTTATCCATGCAAGATAGCATGATGTTGAAGCATAACAGATCTGATGCTAATGCTATTTGTTTAATAATAAACTTTCAGTGGGCCTGTATTATGGATGGAAATAAACAAATTTACAAATATTTTCAGCTATGCAATAGTGGTAATTATTATTTACAATGACTTTACAATTACAGGGTATCAGTCAATGCATATGTCCTAAAATATAAAACACGATAGGCCAACACTCTACCAAGCTGTTACCAAAGCTGCGAATACTTTTTTATGAGTCCTTGTTTTCTAATGAGTCACCTCAATGTTGGTGCTGTAATTAAGGAAAATGCAAATGGTCTTTTTGGCCGAATTTGTGTTTGAGGTGCCACTGAAGTAAATCTGTATTTAAATGTTCAGCAACGGTTGGATATAACTTTATTTTGCATATTCCAACAGCCTCAGATGTCTGAACTTAAGTGGGGGCATAGCCCATCCATCATTTGAAATGAGCAGATATATAAAAATGACAGGTAGAAATTCTGAATTTTAAGATGGGATAGACAGTAAAATTTTGACAGGCGACATTTCTCAGAATAATGATTTCTGACAGGCAGATTTTCAATCCTATCTATAGCCCACCGACTAGGGAACTGGCACCTGTACAGGCTGTAAGCGGTACGTGTATATGGAGGAGAATCAGTAGTCCGACAAGTTAACCATTGAACCACGGCTATGTGCCCGACACAAGAATAAATTAGCAATTCAAAAAACATTGATGCAAATAACAAATAACTTGGTGATAGTACAGAGCTTAGAATTGTATCAGAGGCGAGACTTCAATGTTCTAGTGGCCCTATTTCGTAGAGCTTCTACTTGAACGCTTATTGATAAAAAGTTCCGCTTTAACAATAGCTTGAGTGGAATATATATTGGTTTGCAGTGGAGTTGAATCAAAAGTGGCATTTCAGGTCATAGCGTGGGTCGTTAGTAGAATTTTGATGAAGAGTTCTGTTGTGTTGTTGCGGTTGATTTCTTGTCGATAGAGACTGCAGCCATTGTTAGGCGAGGGCGGGGGATTACCGTATCCACATAACCACTCTCATTAAGTAATGGAGAAGTGATGTTATTATGGAACTACAGCCTACAGGAAAGAAGGATAAGGCTGAACTCTCCCTATAATGTCCTCTCTATATGATTCATGTAACAAAGACTCTATTCGATAATTACAATAATCAGCAAATTAGACCATAAAAAGACCATAGTTTATACCAAAGAGGTTCTTGCTAAAGAATGATTCTTGTGATAATCCAAAAAGGTTGTTCAACTTCATACTCCTCCTCACTCTTAAACATTTGAATAGAAAATATGAATCTATTCCCTTAAGGTTGATATCTTTTCATTAATTCAACAATATTTCAGCTAAGCTAAATGGAGAACCGTTTTACTATTTCCATATTTTCTCTAATTAAACTTTGATCCAATTCAAGGCACCTGAGGTGATTCGTTAAAGTTAATTAATTAAAATAGACAGACCTGGTTATAAAATTTGTAAAAAAACAGATATAACAAAGTAAATTATATTTATTTGCCAGAAGCAGCTGTATTAAAATAAACCAGTCAATAAACACATTCCTGTGGATAATTTTTCTGAATAGGTGCTTCTCATAGAGGAAGTTTTGCAGCCTTTTATACATACTGGATGAAAAGTCATGCTGTGAGCCTTTGAAGCTCAGTTAGTTGTTATAATGCGGGCCCTGTTAGCTAGAGACCCGAGGTCGAATCCCAACAAATGCAAACTAAATTATCCTTCTTTCCAATAAAATGAATTAACAATTCTTCCTTATTGTGGGGTTCTATATCATACTAAAGGAAACCTGTCTGCCCAATTGGTGATGAAAACATTTCAACAAACTTAATGAGATACTAACACATTACAATGCAATAGGTATTAGCATTTGCAGTGAAATATTGTGTTCTGACAGCGAAAGTTAAGCTAAAAACCGCTCTTCAAGCCTGGTTATTTTGTCGTCTGAACGACAGCTGTCAAACTTAAGCTACCTTAACCTGCGCCTGATTTTGTTTGTTGTTTTGATTGATTGAGGTTCGACTTTGTAGTTAACGAACTTAAGGTTTTTTCACTAACATGACGGCATGCCGGCCCAATGGGTAAAGGAAACCAGTGGCAACAAACAAAAACATCACGGGCAAATACAGGACACTCACAGGACAAAACGAAGACTTCTCAAACATAGCGGCTTCCTGTTCCTCCTTAGCTCTGATAGCATCTGGGGCCAGTTGCTTGAAAGATGATTAGCCGCTTACACAAGAATAAATGGCTCATACCGGCCTTTACATCATGTAAGATATATAACGTTAATTTTTAGCTCGGGGTTAGAGTTAATACTAAACATCACCCTAAAACTAACCCTTATACTAACTCTAAAGCCCAACACACACCAAACCCTAAACTAAAACTAACCCTTATACTAACTCTTAACGACAACACGAAATCTAACCCTAAACTAAACCTAAACCTAACAATAACCCTAAACCTGACACTGAAATTCACGTCATATCTTACATGACGGACTGACCCTAATATCTTGTTAGAGATAGACCTACAACATGGCGTGACATCAATTAATATAGGATTAAATTTAATAGCGCTTCGAACAACCGGACCCAAGGCAACAGGAAGCTGGATTAACATTGTTATAATGTAAATTTAGAAACAAGAAAGTGTGCACAGCATGGATCGATTTGTTTGTTTGCAAAAAAAATGTATACAACTCGCTTTAAAATCAGTGGCCAAATATAGTTTCTTTTTTTCCAGGATATACTTGTCTCAAACAAGAATAAACACAATCAATTATTTTCTGATTAGATTACATGATTTATCTTCATAATTCTATTGAAACATTACCAAAAACGTGTTATGTTTGATAATTGAGCAATGCAAGCAAAACTGCCAAATCCATCATTGACTGAAAAATAAAAACACAAGCAGAATCGGAGCATTCTGCAGAATACATTAACCCAATAGAATCTTAAAACCAGGATAAAATCTAAATTGTTTATTTTGGTGGGTTTAACATCGTATTCAAGGGTATTTACATGTACCTTACACGACATAGATTGCCCTTTCTCTCTCTACCATTATTACTTCAGCAGGGTGGATAACTAAGAGGAACCTAGTAAAAAGCACCCCATAATTGGAATAGCCACATCATGTGACCCACTCCTATACATGTACCTCAGGATGACAGAGGGTCTCAAACCTCTGAGGGGTACATCGCAGGAGGATCAGTAATCCCACACGCTATCCTCTGAACCATGGGCCCCTATTTTTATGCTAAGTTGATTGATTATTTAATATGTGATATCAAACTATTCCGTGGAACAATAAAGCTTACTTTTCACCCTTGAAAATGCTATTCTATTAAGATCCCCGTCAGTTACAGTTACAATCTTCCAGACTAGTAACAGTTTCCTATTTTTTCACTGGTTGAATCATTAGGCACAGTAGTTATTCTGAACAGTGCCAGTTTCTAATGAAGGAGGCGGAGGAAAGGCTGTATCCACAGACAACATACTGTGTAACCTTAGGTGAAATTGAAAAATATTGAAAAGAGTGTGATTGTATTGATGGGGTTAAATTGAACATGTCAAGATAGCTCTGCGATAGTCAGGCTACATATTAAAACCCCTCAGGTCTCAAACACTGCACCTCACAGCATTTCTACCTCATTTGATTAAAAGAGCCCCTTATCAGCCCGGTCTCTGTTTACATAGTTCATCCAAAAGCTTTAAAGGGAAATCGTGGAGAACGCTTTGCCTAACCCAAGACATCCCGTCCCATTGCTGCCCCCAATCAAATTTAATTACTCAATTTTCTCCCCGGTCAATAAGATAGAAAAGAATTGAGAAGAAGTGGGCACCTTCGGGCTGTGTGAATATATGGGCATCCTCTCAGAAAGCCCCAAAGCCGTTCTTCAAAAATGTTTGAACAAAACCTTAATGAATCAGTCACAAGAAGTCACTGGGATATTGGTCAAACCTATAGTTCAAAGATTCCTAAATGTCAAATGTCTTACTCTTACCACACTCCTGCTTGACCTTTTCTTCTTTCTACAAAACTTTCAAAAACAAAATGTAATTTATATTTTTTTGTACCTTTCTGGTTTTCTTGTTTACAAATGATATTAAAATTAATTACTGATTCAAGTGGAAATATAATTTGTTAATAAGATAGACTTCTTTTTTTGAAGACAGTCAGATATCTGTGAAAGCGGTAAATACAATGCCAACTCTGAGTAAAGCTGAATCATAAAAAAATATCCGATGCCTATTCCAGAGGTCCACCTTAATAGAAGTCAGTGATTCAATTAGAAAAGAACTTTACGCATAACTGGGAAACGAGAAAGACAAATGAAATTAATTTGAGAGACAAGTGATGTGGCTAAAGACAAAAGTGGGAAATACAGCCTAACGGGAGAAGCGATTCCAAAAAAGATCTCTCGAGAGAGCACGTGACCTTTGGCAAGTGAATTTCGCTATGAAGTGGAGAGCCTGTTGTACAGTAGATTATGAAGAGCCAGGGGTGTGATAGATAGTCAGACGACCCAGACGCCCATAAAGCGGGTGACAGTCGAAGCCAACTAGTGGAGATAGCCAGCCACTGCGACAGTCACAAGGGTTTACAGAATCACCCGCTTCAAGGATGTGGAAATATAAACAACTCTATTCCAAATCTCAGATAGAAATGTCAGGCAATCTGATGTCTCCCATTGAATCACATCTACTACCACATCTGGTGGGAAAAACCTAGCAATCTGCAGTTTTTTCTTCGACAGTTACATAAACAAAAGGCGCTAGCTGAAGAAACACAATATGGGACAATGCAGTGCAGAGCAATCGGGGGACATATTGGTGATGTTAACCTTCAAAACTAGATCAGATTTTAATAGACTCGGGCTGGATTTACCCCTGTACTGACAATAGAATAGTTCACCTTCTGCAATCACTCTAAAAAAATATTGCTTTGCTAGATTACGCAGAAAATGCCAAAATCTGAACCCATAATGAAAAATTATATTTTTATCGGCCTTACAATGATGGTTCTGCTGCCGAATTCAATTAATTATTTCAATCTGACAACTGTTCTCAAAATCCTTCCGTAATGCTTCACAAGGTATTAAGAACTCGCGACATTTTAAAATGGGAAAACCAATAACCAAACCTGTCCTTATACAATATTGTTTTCATTCCAATGTCAACTGCACTTCCTAATAATATTTTAACAAGCCTCAATGGGAATGCCGACTATTTGTATAACATAGACTAGGGATCATAGATGTACATGTAACCCTGTAACACTATAACAAGCCTGTTGACAGCTATTTGACACTCTGATAACGTAACACAATAATAAATGCAATATTAGGATCAGTGTTTGGAATACATGAAAGAGATCATTTGAAATATGATACATTTATAATAGATGTTGGGCCACTTACATTACACAATCCAGTAAATTATTTGTCCTGTGATTTAATTTGTCCTGCAGATCTACTATCTTACATGGTCCGTGTGTCTATTATATAATACATTATAATAGATCATATAACTACTAGTCCATTGTCCTTCAAAGACAAATACAAGTGGCAGTCCTTAACCAGACCCCCCCCCCCCCCCCCCTCTCTTACACCACACACCAATCAAATCACAAAATGAAAGATGGCTGAGAATTCTACCTAACCTTTTTCCACTCTTTAAATCAATCGTACATACATAATTTTTACGTGATGCATCCTTTCAACAATTATTCAATTTGCAAACAAGCCTAGATTTTTGTTATCATTAGTATGTTATGTTTATTGAGAAGCTATCGTGGTCCTCAGCCATGGCTGAGGTTAATCCTCGTAAAAATAAGTCAAGAATTAAATTAAACGACAGAAATGTACAGAATTTTGTATCAAATTTAATGCTTTCTTCATAGAAATCTATTATTTTTTATTAATTAGGACAGCACATTTTAATCAACCCTGCAATCAGGCTCAATTGTTACACTGGGGATTAACCATATACTTAAAGTTATTGCACTCCTATGATTGTGTACCAGATTAATGTGTGAAGGAAACCACCTTTGGACAAGAATTTGAACTATTGGATACGAATGTAACTCCCACTGGCCTGCGGATAGCTCTAAGCAAAACTAGACACGTCAATAATAGAACTCTCTTGGGTTCTGATCTCTATGCATAATACCATGTACTTGACTACCCCACCAATTTAAAGAGAGAGCCTTTCTGACAGGAGAGTCGTAAAGCTGAATGAGCTAAATGTAGTCCGCATTAGTAGGAGAGAAAATCCAACTCCAGTTAAATACAAGTGGGTCAATTTAAAGCAATTGAGAATGGAATATATATTTTTTTCTGAAGCGAAATTCTTTTAGACTAAAAAATTGTTCATCTGAATTTTGGAAGCCAATATAATACATTACTAGAATGATCATCAACAAAATCTTTTTCTAAAGATGGAGAAAAAAACAACAACTCAATAATAAACCCAGAGATACTTTTTTTATACTCAAAGTCCAGTCTTTATAAAAACTTAAGTACTGGATTTTTTTCTCCAATTATTGCGCATTAATGTTTCAGAACCATGTCTTGCTTAAAGTGTCTTTAATTAGCTTAACTTTATTTTATTGTATTTTCACTGATCCCTTCGTTCACCTCATTCTTTTACTTTTCTTTTGAATTTTCACAGTTGCCATTCCCATGACATGCTCAGTGGACTTTCCTTACTGATGACAACCCATGGTGATGAGTTAGTCCCCGCATATTGAGGCTCTCTACCCTAAAACATGGTTATCGAATGTTATACAGGAAATGATTGCAAGTCAAAACCCAACCAACATATAAAACAATTGGACATTTTCTTTATTATTTGTGGGTTTGGTGATTTACATCGTACATGTAGTATAAGGCATTTCACGTACATGACCTCTTTCCACTTCTGCTATTTGGTGACAAAATTTAATCTTCATGTTATTATATTTATGACGACGACTTTGCAATGCAGCTTTACGGTGGAAAAATCACGTCGAAAATCATTTAAAGTCAAAACTCAATATGTGAAAAAAGGATTATTTATTTTTTTGTTCATTCATTTAGTGATGAATGGCTATCTCACATATAAGCTCTTACATGATGCATTCATACATGTACTTATTCTGTACGTTGGAAAACCAGCTAGAAAATTATTAAAAGTGCTATCAAAACATCAATAAAAAGACATTTTATTTATTATTTGTTTCTTTCTTTCATAACATCAGATTTAGTTGATAGATTTGTATTTTGAGTATTTGATGGAAAATAAGGCAAAGATGTTTAAGACTTAATATGGAAAATCCGGTAAATTAGAAAGTGCAGGAAGGTTAAATTCAAACAGGCAGTGTAAAAAAAAACCTGCAGTTCTAATCCATATCAGCGTTTAAATTTCATATACTGTAACCATATACATACGAGTCCCCCTCTCTTGAGCCCCAGTGTCAATAACTGTCACTTATACTCCCTATGTCTCATTAGTTAACTCTTTTTTATTCCACTCTTCTTGAGCCTCATACTTATGTCACAGACACCCAAGAAAAAGGGAGACTTGTTGACATTAACCCTAATCACCATTTTTACTTCAAGGTTTCATATTTTAAACATAAACTGAAAGAAAACACACTGCGAGATATGTTATGACAACCATTACCAAAGTTTAATTGAATTCCCCGAAAGATTATTTGCAGAGACTTCCAAAAAGCAGTGAAAAAGATTACCGCTGTGTTTAAAGAAAAGCCTTGCCACATCTCCGAGTGAATGCTAGCAGTGTTTTTAAGTTAGTAATTACCTAACAAATACAGCGAAACTTTCATTTGCCAGAAACTTGAGTATACTCTAGACGTTTTACATTCTACAGTGTACAGGATCACCTATATACTGAAACATTAGAAAGTTTGCCTCAGAAATATAGACGGGTTTTGTTCTGTAAACCAAAGTATATGAGACAGTAACCTTCTGCCTTTAAAATTGCAACTATGCAAATTAATGATGCCGCATTGCGCTATAGAAATGTAACAATAGCAAAATATGTCACTTGACTACTGAATTCAAATTGACATTATTTTTTATGAATGGATACTAAAGTTCTCAACATATGCTTAAAAAACCACAATGTGACAGGTGGACAGATAAATGGTATGCTTATACCCTACGCTTCTATGTAGTTATGAAATACGTAATGAACTTTTGTCCTCCTGTAAAGATTATTTCTGGTCGCTGTGGCAGAACAGTTGGGATACAGCCGTAGACGGTAGATTTTA
>JAVFBX010214571.1:0-11741 GCA_034783855.1 Mopalia kennerleyi | reverse complement strand
ATGTCCATGGGGGGAAACGTCCGGGGGGAAATGTCCGTGGGGGGAAATGTCCTCGGGGGGAAATGTCCTGGATTCGTTTGGAATGAAGACACATTAGGAGGAGGATTAACTTTCTAACAGTATTAGAAAAAAACCTTTCACATTTTAAATACATTCCAACAATAACTGACACCGGCAACCATAAAAATGTGTCCCCATTAAGCTGTATGACAGGCAAGACTATAAGAGATATAGACGCGAGTTCTGTATCTCTTATATCTATATACTGTATAGCGCTGTTAACATGACAGTGAAGACTTCCCCTCACAAGTCCTCACTGTCATGTTAACACGGCTGTATGATAGTTTATTGGATACGAACCCGCATCTTAGATCTATATCTCTTATAGTCTTGCTTGTCATACAGCTTAATGGGGACACATTTTTATGGTTGCCGGTGTCAGTTATTGTTGGAATGTACCCCACCATCATAAGTGAAATAACCTTCAGTACCAAGTGGGCTTTCAGTTTCTGTTGTCGAGTAGGCTACTATAGCTGTTTAGTATGGTGAGGCTATATGGGCATGCTAACACTGATATTCTATCTTTTCATGTCCAGAGAATTTCCCTTTTTTTCTCAGCTATTTGAAACCTTGATGTTGATGTAAATCTTGCCCTTCATGTCTTAAGTGATATAGTCACTATGTAAAAGCACAAATAAGATTATTCAATACATTGTGAAGGAGAATTTCAAAAGTTCTTATTTGATTAGATTGCATTCACCAGCTTTTAAATTCTTGGCAGTGTAAAAATTATGCAGAACGTGCAAGGTTTACATAAACATCTATATTTTAAGAGAAAAATAACAGAAATTCTCTGGATCACCTGGATGAGTTCTTAAAGTTTTCGTTCTATAAAAAGATTTTAAGGACAGATGTGCCAATATGGCCATAGCCCTATGATCCCAAGCTATACTACATGAAGCTTCCTAAATGTTTAGAAATAGCAGAAAGCTGCCATGATTAGGCACTTTATCTTCCGATATATAACAATTGCATGGCCTTAACCCGACTTAAACAATCTTGTTTTGTTCCTTGAACACTTTTGGATTAGACCGACTTGACGTCCATTTTCATGTCAAAATCAATTATTTTTCAACAGTACCACACTCGCTATAAATGTTTTCCACAGTAATTAGGTCATACAGATTCAACGTTATTTCGTATTCAGAGACAGGCCTTATTTGTAAAGTTTTTGTACAGCTGCACTTTATATACAGTATAGTCTATATCAGTACACATCTTTAGTGACGAGGTCCACTGCTTAACTTTAAGCTTACAGATTATATGGTACCCTTAGCTAGAGACCATTCTGTTGGTGATGTTTATGGTCAGTGTCCTGTCTTTGTTTGCTGCCAGTGGTGTAGTGAGTTTCCTCACTCATTGGGCCAACATGCAGTCATGAGCAAAAAAACCTTAAGTGTGGCGCAAAACCCCAGTCAAACAAATTATGAAGTAAGGTATTGAAAGACTGCAGCATACTTAGCTAATACAGCCTAAAAGTAAAGCAAAAAACAGGCTCAAAAGTATTGGGGGTTAAAGTTGTACTCAAGGGTATTTCACTTGTACGACGACGGATTGACCACTTCGTAAATACCACCCCCGTGATTGCCAGAGCCACATAATGTGACTCCCTCATATACCGGAGGGTCAACAGACGGACTCGATCCTGTGAACTGCACATCGGAGTAGGCTTTAGTAAGTGCACTCAGTAACCACTAATCCACGGCCGCGGGCCCTGAAAGCAATTCATATTTTTTGTGTATTTTAGAAAGTGAAGATGTTGGCGTCACTATCCTATCAGAGGGGTAGTGGAAAACCGCTACCTAGATTCCAACTGACTAACCTTCTATTTTTGTAGAAGGCAGAGAGGTCTAGGTGCCCGGCATTTACTGCTGGCGATTCGGTGCCTTACTCTGAAGGTCGTGGGCTTGATTCCCAAATGTGTTTCAACCTGCAAAATTGTCTGAACTAGAATCTGTTCAAACTAAGAAAGTGTTATCTAAAAATAACGAAAACACTGTTAATCTTCACTTTCTAAAAGACACAAAAAATATTCATCACTTATATTAGTTTGTTTAATTGTGGTTTAACGTCGTACTCAAGGATATTTCATTTATATGACAACGAATTGTCCACTTCACTGTTCCTGGCCTAATTAAACCTGCTAAAACCCATCCCCATGATTTCCAGAGCCAGGGGCAACTCATTCATTTACTTGATTCTTGGTTTGTTTGTATGATTAGGGTTTAACGCCGTACCATTTACTTGATGGTTGACACACTTATATTAGGTCCGAGTCTAGTTCTTACCACCATTTACACGGCCGCCACCAGCGTCAAGTGAGGGGATGAAGAAGCACAACATGCGAGGCTCCAGGGACTGCCTACACCCCTTATATTATTATTTGCCAAAACACCCCATCCATGGTGGGCTTGATTGAAAACCAACAAACGTTTTTTTTTTAAAGTTGTACATTAGAGATGTTCAAAACACAAACGAGGCAAGGTGGATAACAGTTATTCAGAACTAAACGTCTTTCAATATATTCACTATAAATAAAATCAACTAAAAACAACTGCATAAGTATTGTTGAAAATGTTTTACCTTTATTTCTCTTCCATTTTATTTTTTTCCATATTTTTCAGGCTGACTGACAAATGATTGAACATATTTGTTGATTAACTGAATGTTGATTAATAATGACATTGTGACCATATACACTAGTTGGTTAAAGCAGGTGGCTTTGTTCAATTAAAATATTAATGATTTGATAAATTGGAAGATGATAAATCAGGAGACACAAATTCATCGGCTCAATAAAACTGTAAAATGACAGACACTGTGTTGATTCAGAAATGGGATTAATAATATGATATGATAGAAAGTTTGTATCTGTAAGAAGACTACAATATAAATATGGATTGAATTATATATAATGGTATATAAAACAAACAGCTTACTTCGGGAGATGACTTTGTACACTAAACTTCAACACAACACACAAATCATAGCAGGATTACGTATTTAATTATTTAGAATATTATCGCTAAAGTTTGTGACAAAGATTTGGGTGGATATATATTGATCATTTGAAAATAGACAATTTCTGCAGGTTAATTACAGGACAGACCTGTTAGTTGACATTATAGTAGACAATGTAAAAGGTATTATTCTTTTAAGATCAATTTAGGATTATGTCTACATATTGAGCGGACTTACAGGCCTCAAATCATTCTGGTTTCCAATGGAGACTGGATATTATAATCCCTAAATTCCAACACACAACATTGAATTGACTCTCCTGCAGGATGTATTTTATAAAAGACAGTTTAATAATATAGTATCCTCTCTTATGGAGATAAAGTGATCATTTATAAAGATGATTTGTTATGCTGAGGAAAGTAGGTCTACTCATTGAGTTGAATCAACGGACCTCTAATTCAGATTTGAATTTCTAGGAGATGAGAATTTATTTAAAATGGTCTTAGGTTCCTCCACAATAGTGCAGATATTTTTACAGGATTGCTGTGATTATAGCGGATCAATCATATTTTTGAAGTTAACAATGTTTATAGCGCACAATGTCTGAGGAGCTAGTTAAACCAATTGCTTAAAACACCACTTTTAACAGAACTATACTTAGTTGTCTGATCAAGCCGGAATTTATATAAATATTATAATGTATTTATATATTCCTGGAGATCGCACAATAAACCAGCATGTTATTACTCGGGTCTTTTAAACTTCTGTATGGCATGCTTTCTCATCATATCTTAAAAACGCAATTCTGGTCTTTTTGAAGACATTATGATATCTTAAGTGATAGTTTTGAAGGCACAGTTAGTGAAATTATGTTGAATAGATTAGATATATAAGAATAACTTTTAAAATATCTTCAACTAAGAGTTTTTGTTCAGTTTGTTTGTTTGATTGGGGTTCAACACAGTACTTAAAGTTATTTCACTCACATGACGGCAGGCCAGCCCGAAGGGTGAAGGAAACCACCCCCGCACTGGCAACAAACAAAAACATGACAGGACAAATACAGGACATTCACAGGTCAATAAAAAGACATCACAAGCATATCAGCTTCCTTTACCTCTTTAGCCCATAAAGCACCAAGGCAACAGGAAGCTTCCTACAACCACCAGCAGAATTGTTCATTGAAATTTCAATAAAGTTTGTATTTTGTTATACTAGAAATTGTCAGTGTAGGCTACATGAGCAGTAATAGATAAGGCCATGTAGAATTCTTTTAACACTTAATAGCTGTCAATAAAAATACTTCTATCCACATTTGATGCACTCAATTATCTTAGTTATTGCTAAACAGTTCCTGCGTCAGTCTTACAAGGCACCCATGAACAGGATGTATAATCACCCCTCTCTACACTTAAAAAATAGAGGCTGCCTATTAAAACCAGACCTAGCTACAGATATGACATAGAAAAAGGGACATAACTGTACATAAAAATATACTAAAAACAAATACAGAATACAAAGAATGTTCAAGATACTGACATAACTAATGCTACTTTAATATGGATTCACTTTAAAGGATTTGTAATTTCTAATATAATCCTCATAAACACACTCACACACAAAGATATGTACATTATTCAACAAACAACATGATGAAGCCTAGATTGATGATCAAATATATATATTTATACATATGTTGGAGGGATAAAAAGGCTAGAAGGCACTTTACTTTCAATTTAATACATAAACTGTCCACACGCAGTTATCTCCCTTGTACAAAAGAGTTCAAAAAAGGGAGGGAACTTTGTATGCATAGTTCAATCTCAAAAGCCCAAACAAATGGGCACAAACAAGCATCATTTAAAAATGAGCATAAATAAATTTCCATAGCTTTAAACAGTCATCTAACATAGACACTTGCTTAAGTACACAAAAAGCCTTAAAAGATAAAAATAAAAATAAAAAGATGACCATAAAAGTCAATAGGTAGAAGCACTAAATCATTGAACAACCTCGACTTAAGTTAAACACGAATCTTAAATATTTAGAAACACAAAGGGTAACAGTGGATGAGATAGGATCAGAAAAGAGCATAGCTGATAATAAACAAATCACCCGATAATTATTTTATTACCTAGGTACTAGCCATAATGAAATTGGTACAAAACAATTGCTGTGTACAACCTTGCATGTTAAATCGTAATCAGTTATCAATCATAACAACAAGAATTATTACAACATCTAACTTACAATTTAACAAGTCAACAAATACAGTCAATGTAATAATATTGTCTACCGGTGTGTTAAAAACTTTGATTGAACTGAAATTATCATATACAGTCATTCATATCGCAACAAAATGTTTGGAAGACTCAAGAGTACAATGTGAAAGTCTAACACCACTAGAAGATATTGCCATAATGGGTTTCCAGTCGTAAATGAACAGCTTGCAATTAAACAAAAAATCTTATTTTTATTAATATCGTAAAACTGATGAGTTGTAATTCATTTACTTGAAAAATGACAAATCTGAAGACTTCATTGCAGCCGGTGGTCTCACTAACATACAATGTCCCGTCTCATTGATTGGTATTTTTTCCAGGTTATTTCACTTATATCAAAATGAATTGTCCACTTCTTTCTCTGCCTGATTTTAATATGGTGGAAAACCAGCATGAAACCTTGCATTAACCAACTTGGGGCTCAGGACTGCAAGTCACCTTGTATGATTTAAGGAATATTGTGGCAGATGACTCCCAACAAACTTACCCACATTTGACAAGAAATCCCTATTAATCAAATAAAGAGGGTGCGGAGTCTATGTAGCTCTTTACTTGCAGCATTTTTTTTCTCAGACTTTGGTCAAAATTAATCAACAAAGGGCTACACATTTGTGCAGAAAAATCTACCTTTGCTCTCAGGCCAATAATGGGACTTCTTCATATGTTATCTTATTGCCCTCATAAGGGATTCAAAAATTAAGAATATGAAAGGAAAAAAAATATAGTCAAAGTCAAGTTTCCTTTTTCAACCCAAAAAGACATTCACATAAGTGAAACTGAAAGTGCCATTCCCATAGGCTCATACACACTTAGTTAATTTGCAATGTTGTCATTTGTTCTGTGTAAAGACTATAATACCAAACATTCATTGAACAGCATCATGTACCTATGATATACATTTAGGCAAGTTTTCAAATCTTAATATGAGCAAGTTTACAAATGTTAAATTTAAAAAACTGCAATGTTTCAGGATAAGGCACAGCGTAAAGCTATTATATATATTATCAATAACAAATTTTAAATGAGAAGTACTTTTTGTCAAGATTACTTTAAAAAGTTACTATAAGAAAAGCATAATAAAGCAACACTGACAAAAATGTGTGTTATCAATTTTTAGACAATTTTTTTTCATTTTGTTAAACATCAGAACACTACAGTATGATAAATTTCCATTTTGTTGAACAGCAGAACTGATACTTTCTTGAATTTTGTAAAATACCACAACTAAGTTTTAAAAAATGACTTTAAAATATAATTGCTACATGTATAAAGATTCAAAAGACATACATAAAGTCAATATTGTAGCAATAAGCTTGGTAAAGTTGTAAGGAGCCAGTCATAATAAACGTACAGATAGACGAATATACGTAAACTCTAAGATATACGTACATACACACACAATAAAGCAACAGACCGTATAAATGTCCCTACTTTAAATTCTAGGCAAAACAAGTACAGACTTACCTACATATGTAATACAATAGCTTGTACATTGAAAAGTTCATGTTAAAAATATGAATTTTGAATATAGTATGCAGTATTTACAACAATGAAATGATGATGGTATAAGAATGCAAGTAAAATATGCATGAATGGAGATTATCTATTGCTATGCATAAAATAAATTTCCATAGGCACATTAGTGATGCAAGGTTGCATGAGAGGGTTGGACAAACTTGTCTGTTGGTGTAAAAAACCACTTGAGTCCAAGCTCCATCCTGATGCAATGTTTAACAACGATACTTCAATAACAAACGATAATATGTAACGACAAAACAATAACAGAACAGACCACAGTCGATGGTGGGACACAGGTTCATGTGCCAGACGGCAAAAAACATGGCTGCCGATTTGAACACGCGATTCTTCACAACCTTCTGTATGCTTCCTGGCCAGAAACTTCATTATGTTGATTTTAAAAATAATTTGACTGAAGTTCTCTCAATTTCGTCCAATAATGCTTTATGAAGTACAAAAGATACGTTGCGTATGTTCTTGTTTATGTTCTCTACTTTCTGCACATGCAATACTAGTTGACCAAATATGGCCATGTAAAATGAATAGTGGCACAAAGGTAGACAACTCAGTCCTTGACAAGTCGATAAATATGATGTTGGGCTCCATGTTCACTCGTGGACACTTCAAACACATAAGCAATACATAAGAGCGTTTCTGGTGAATCTCGATTTGTCACAACCTAAAAGGTAAAAAGAATAACTTTAATCTGTGGTGCAAATACATGAATACTCATCTTAACTCATTTTACCTTAATGGTAACATCCCAACAACTACATAATGCATTTTTAAACAAAAACACACTAATTGAAGATTAGTATTTAATAATAATTAGCATCCATGAACACATTTTGTCTTGATTGATTGATTGGTGTTTTACGCCGTTCTTAAGGGTATTTCACTTACATGACGGTGGTGTATTCCAACAATAAATGACACTATCACAACCAAGATGTAAAGCGTTTCCATAATGTTGGGGATTTAATTTTCCTCCTGTGCTAAGTAAAGACAGCATTGCTACTCTTCAAACAAACTGCCCTTAACCAGAGGGCCATTTTGTCTTGAAGCATTGTTTGATAACATCATCATTTTTCACATGTATTTCACAACGTACAGAAAAACAACTCCATCAACCTCATAACCATATGTATGCTCCCCTTCATTAGCCTTTCTTGGATTAGCATAAATATATAACAACGTATACCAAAGATCCATCGCTATGAATAAAGAGCCAATTGAGTAGCGCCTGAGTCCGGATGGTTTGTTATGTTTCTATCTCATGTTTTACATTATATCTCTTGGGGTAACTTGCAACAATCGGTTAAAAGAGGAGCACAAGACGCAAACATGGTGAAATCAGTCTAATGATATATATTTGCTCTACATTTGTTTGTTTGTTTGATTGTGGTTTAACGTCGTACTTATGAGTATTTCACTTATATGACGACGGATTATCCACTTCAAACTGTTCCTTGCCCTAGTATGGTGGAAAACCGGGAGGAAACCTCGTAAAAACCACCCTCGCGATTGCCGGAGACACATCTTGTGACTGACTCATATACCGGAGGGTCGACAGACGGATCTCGTGAACGGTACATCGAAGTAGGCGTTCGAAATCGCACTCGCTAACCACTACACCACGGCCGCGGGCCATTTGCTCTACAAAATGCAGAAACAAGTTTGGCTTCGTCTGCTCATTAGCTCAGGGATAACCAGGGCACAGCCTCACAGGAAGCTCCTGCCTAGAAACCTTGTGGCCAGTTGTTACTACACCGGTTTTATCCGCTTTCTTTATAGTAATGTGACCAGTTGTAAATACATAGGTTTTATTGTGTTTCCTTATAAAGTTATGGTTAGCTGTTATTACACAGATATAATCATCCTTTCTTTTGATAATGTTGCCAGTTGTCAATACACAGGTTTTATTGTGTTTTATGGTTAGCGGTTATTACACAGATATAATCATCCCTTCTTTTGATAATGTTGCCAGTTGTCAATACACAGGTTTTATCATCTTTCCTTATGATAATTGATTAACTTTACATACCTGTAGTATAGTGAAGTTTTCCAGTACACTATTCATCATGTATTTCTCTGGTAGATGTTTTAGTTTATGGATAAAGTTGATCATGTATTCACACATTGGGGAACGGTTAATCCTGTAGACAAACCTACCATTCTCAAATCTTGAGTACTCAGTCTACAAAATAAACAAATTCAAATAAAATTTGGATTCTGGATCTTACACACAAAGGTAACAAAATCAGAACACAGTACTTCTAAGAGAATACACTACATTCTCTAAACCATATTTTAATCATAAAAATATAACATAGCTGTTTATATAACATTTTTATAATGTTTTATTCCACAAATAACCAACTAGCAAAATACCCCGGACATAGAAATGATACATTGCTGCTGTTCTCTTTCAAAACAGAGACTAAGAAAGATATGCTAGAAAGATTCATTGGTTCATTCACTTGTATGAAGGCAATATGTTCACTAGCAGCACAACCACAAAATGTGAAGTGTACTGCTTTGTTAGAAAAGTGATGTTTGTCTATTGCTAAGCAAAAGCCGTATGTTTGTTTGTTTGTTTGATTGGGGTTTAACTTCATACTCAAGGGTATTTCACTTATATGACGACTGATTGTCCACTTCACACTGTTCCTTGCCCTATTATGGTGGAAAACTGGGAGGAAACCTCGTAAAAACCACCCCCGTGAACGATACATCGAAGTAGGCGTTTGGAAGCACACTTGCTAACCACTACGCCACGGCTGCGGGCCAAAATCAGTATGAAAATGCTTCAAACATATTGCCCTTAGAAAGAGTGAGCTTATACTTCAAGGTATATCCATGAAGTAAGCTGGTTAACACACAACAAATTCCTACCTCTACTTTCTCCACAACTTGCTTCCCAAAAGAACAAACTTTTGTGGAACATGTAATGTTCATGTTTTCACTGCTCTCGTATCTAAAAACAACAGAAAACCTATGGTTAGAAACACAAGTTAGATGGACACACTTAAAGAAAGCTTTTTTTTGATACTGTACAGGTACAATAAAATTTAGACCATGTGGCATTGATTATGCCTTTTTATACCTCAGTAGATGCAAGTAAATGTAAACTTTGTAAGTTTACATATAAAGGAATACTTCTTAATATTACTCAAATCAAATATCACTCAGTTAAAATAAAATAATATCATATAAATGGAAAGGCAGAAAACTTGTAAAGCAGTTTAAAGTTAAATCCCAGAGTTTGTGTGATGATGTCTTCAGTTTTAGCAGATATGAATGTTCCACAAAAAACCTCAATGAAAAACTGTTTTAATTTGAAGTAAGCAGGATTAAAATGATGTATCAACAGCTTTTGAACTAAAAGTATCAAAATATAACTCACTGGCTAGTGACTCCATAAAAAGCACCTGATTCGTCTTGAACATTTGTATTTAAATCAGCCTGAAAATAAAACCAAATTGAACATCACATCGCAATAACAGAATATATCAATACTTTTCCATAAGCAAACTACATAGGTTTTGTAATGAATGTACACTGCAATGGGAATGGCAAAGAGAGGGCATTGCAAGCAGTCCCCTGACGAATAAGCGATGAAGATTCATGCCTTTTAAGTCAAGTCACAATGGGTGAAGACAAGAGGACCATGGTGCAAGGATTAAATAACCTCCCTTGCCAATTTTCTGAGAATGTTTTCTGTGATGCTTTAGAATAACATAGTATGTGTATGTGTAAGTGTTTCTTACCAAATCCAAAAAAAAATATATAACACAAGTTTGTTTGTTTAATTGGTCTTCAAATAGTACCACATTTATGCACTTAAAGGACAGGCTCTGAATAATATTCAAACTTTGACAACTTACCCAGAATTTGACAAGGAAGAAAGCTGATGGAGGTCCTTTATCATATAGTTCCTTCAAACCACCCTTTTTCTCTGGGAATTTGTCATAAATTTGCCGAACATCAACAGCCTGAAAGAAAGATTGAAAGACTTTAGTGGTACAAATTTATTCAAACTACAAACATATATTTAAGAGAGAGAAATTTGCAGTTGTGTTGTGTTTTTTTTTTTACTTCAGTTTTTTCAAAGTTACTTCCCTTTGATCAGTAGACCTATAATTCTGGATAACTACTATAACACATGATGACGGACTTTCTTTGTCAGCAAAGCTCCTTACTTAAGAGATTTAAAGATGTTTCCTTTGTAAGAAATGGAAACTTTGTACATTTTAAAGTCAAAGGATCTTTGCAGTCAATATGTATGACATGTACCAGAACACACAACTATTGGAAAATATATATGGCACCTGTGACATGTTTGTTTGTTTGTTTGCTAGAGGTGTTAAACCACACTTTAAGATAATTTCATTAATATAAGTGCATACCAGTCCAGTCATGGTAAATTGTCAACAAAATGTGTCAATGTCAGCTCAGGCTTGTCCAGCAAAGGGAAAAATTAACCATACACCATTCAGTGCTATATTTGTGCTTTAAATACATGTATTTATCATAGTCTCATCATAACATATTCTTACCTCTAACAGTGGATCTGAGTATGTAGGATTGGAGCCAATGTGGACAAACAAATGCTTGTTATACTGTAACAAAAGAGAGGTTGAAGTTGGTAATTGAAACTAAAGGAGCGGTATGAAGGTAGGAGCACATTACACAACAAAATATCTCTTGGGGTCCAAGAACATGCTAAACATCCAGATCCATTCCTTTGATTTGAACAGGTTGGCTTTCTCATTCAATGTAACAATGGTGAAGAATGACATCATAATGGGATACACAATGTCACTGTAGACTATTGTTTGAGAGATTGTTTGTTTGTTTGATTGGGGTTTAACGTCGTACTCAAGGGTATTTCACTTATATGACGACGGATTGTCCACT